>JAVDPK010002780.1:18851-30170 GCA_034780415.1 Cichlasoma orientale | reverse complement strand
CCCCCCCCCCCCCCCCCCCCCCCGGGTACTCATATTGTGAGAAATTAGCTTGCCAAAGTGTCCTAATACAGCATCCACTGCTCCAGTTTGAAGAGAGAAGAAGAGCTTGCTAGCAGGAAATCTGCAGTTTGAGACTAGTTTGTTATTTTTGACATGTGTTCACGAAGCCCTGCAGACTTTCGAAGATACAAAGAGATGAAAGAGGTATTTGTGATCTTTAAATTAAAGGCAGCTTATAAGGCGTAGTACGTGCTTGGCCGAGGCAGAAGGAGGTCTGCATCTCATCCACTTTATTCAACATGGCGGCTTCCACAGACCTGCTCCTGTCTATTTTTAATGGATTCATTCTAAGTTTATGAGAACACATAACTCTAACCCTTCTACTAAATAACCTCAAATAATTACTTCCTGTGCCTTTAAACTCGTTAGAACACAGACTTGAATTTATTTTCTTCTCCAACCACAGTCAGATTGACGGCACCCCCCCCCCCCCCCGCTTCATTCACAAAACCTCACACCTTTCAGACTTTATTCTGAGCACCTCACCTTACTCTCGCTTTCCTGCTTTAGCTCTATGAAGCAGAGTCCTTCTCTCATCACACACGGCCACCTCTGACACACTGATGGAGGCAGTTTCCAAGGACACTTATCCGCTCACCCTTTAACTATATAATGTTATTTATTCACAGGTTACCCCTATGTTTATGTGTGTGTGTGTGTTTAATAAATATTGCTACTACATTTATTAGAGTCTTAGAATTATGTGTACAACTGTTCTGATCCAGCGTCGAATGTTTGTCACGGTTTGACTGCATTTTAAAGACTGCACGTTTAAAGGATAAGAGGGCAGATTTCTGGACCCAAATCTTCTGTTTAGCCTTTTAACAAAGCATTTCAACCTGCACACTGTCATCTGAACCAAAAATTACAGCTGTCTATACAGACAAATATGATAACTACACTGACATTTAAACAGTGTCCACTGATGTGAGGGGTTCAGTGGAACGGCTCATAGCTATATTTTTCCTTTTTATGTAATCATAGCAGACGTGGTCAGAAGTAAAGCTGCCTGCCAAACAAGAAAGAACAAAACAACCTGTGTGCTGTTTCTGCTCCGGAGGTTACAACAACCCCACAGAGGAACCGTTTTCCATTAAACTCACTTTTTTTTTCTTTCCGTTGCCCTCAAACACTACCAGCAGTGATTCACCCAGCCGAATATGAAACTAAACACAACCACTTATTCAGTAACCAGAATACATTTACGCAGAGTGTATTATTCTTACACAAGTGCAGGTAGAGAGCCACTCAACCCTTTACAGGGCAAGGTTGTTTTTAGCTTGGATATGGTGTTTGTGTGTATGTGCTGGGGTCAGTATGAGGGGACTGTGGAGACAGGGTGAGAGTGTTGGATAGGTGTGGCCAATTTCCCTCAAATAGCTATGAAGTAGAGTAGTTGCTACGGCAATCTGAAGGGACCCAAACTCTCCAAGTGGCCCTTTAGTCGCCAGCTCGGCTGCCCTCCTACATGCGCGCTCTCTTCTAGTTAATGGCAGGGTTCAGAGCAACATGACTAACCAATGAAATCCTAGGACGGTAACAGGGAGCTTGACACACTCGGTGCTCGTTGAAGCTTCTTGTGGTTGAAAACAGACAGAATGTAAGTTCACTGGAATTTGTTTGTTTGAATTGAATATTTGTGTAACCTAATTAAGTGTTCAGGAAGTGTTCACGTGTAAAGGTACACCTGAACACTTAACACGCACACGCTAACTTCCTCCTCCTCCCACCCACTCACTCAGGCACGCACACACACACACACACACACACACACACTTACTGAGTGTTGATGTTGATTGAATGAGACAGACTGAATTGTTGATTATTAGACAATTATTATTATTATTACTGACAAATAAAGGCATTCTATTCGATTCTATTCTAAACAAGACTCGTCATCACAAGAAGTGAACACAGATTAAACGTGTATTATACTGATAACACCACAGAGTCAAGGATTAAATCTCATTTCTGTTGGATTTAAAAACTGAATCGATACAGTAACAAACAGATTTCCTCATTTTAAACAACTTTCTGATGCACTCCTGTTAGTATCTTGTTACCATCTGATCTCTGTTTGTCTTGCTATTATTGTTGGCTCTTTCCCTGCAATGAGGTGACTGCTGTTGTGAATTGGCACTATATAAATAAAATTGAATTGTTAGATAATGCAAATACTTTCCTGTCTAAAAGCAACAATATAATTAAATGCACTGATTTTCAAAGTGACACAAAGACACTTACGTGAGTAATCTAATGTATAATATTTATTTCTATTCTATGACTTTCTTTGTTCTTCAGATTAGCAGTAATCAGGGAAAATGTTTCTTTAATAAGCACCAGGATTACAAAACCTGATCAGGCCTTGCAAAGCCCTTCCTGTTTGTTGCCTAGCAACATGATCATCAGAAATTCTGAGGCTCAGAATGTTTTCAGAGGCACTTATTTTGAAGCCAATATCTAAATGAATGAGGAGAGAGCCTTCATTTCTGTGGTTGCAGGGATATAACAACTGTATGTGAAGAATCAGATATATAAAATATAAATAAATATAAAAAAATCTTTAAAAATACTGATTTTGCTCTGAACTATGGATAAAAAGGTACTTCTACTACGCGAGACAGTTTGACATCATTAGGGCTTCAATAACAGCTCATCCCACAAAAGCACAAATGTCATGTTATGTATGCAATGAACCAGGATTTTTTTTTTTTACCCTAATTACCCGTGGCTTCATCAGAGTGCTCCTTTGGGACAAACACCATCTTTGCTATTACAAAATTATTCTTTAGTGTACAAATATTTATACAGTGGTTTTCTAGTCTTACTGACCATTTAAAGCACTTCCGACTACAAGTCACATTTTTGACCATAAAGTGCAAGTGCAAATTAAGACTATAATTTGGTTTATACGTGGCATTTTGTTGGCATGTGGTCTCCCTCCCAACCGAGGGGGAGCATTCCACTGTTCAGTGGCACGGCCTAAGACTGGGAGGGGCTGCCTCTCATCCCATCCATTTTACACTCGGCTGCAAATCACTCCGATGCATTCTGGAGGTCACACCCTGATGAGGCCAGCAGAACCACATCATCTGCAAAAAGCAGAGATGCTATTCTGAGGTTCCCAAAGCCGATGCCCTCCTGACCCTAGCCACACCTTGAGATTCCGGTCATGAAAATCGAGCACTTGACTTTGTGCCAGAGAAGCAGACACAGCTCTGTGGTTATACAAGGATGTAATGGCCTGTAGCAGTGGGCCTGGGACCTGCTAGCTAACTAGCTAAAACTAAACTAAAACATATAACATCTCTTCCATGCAAACTCCTGTTTTTGTCCAAAGCACACATCAATCAATCAACCTATATTCAAACCAAGTGACTTTTTCACAGAACAGTTGTAAATAGACTGATTTGGTATCAACTTTTTTCTTTTTTTAAAGACTGCCCCTCCCTGAGCCTGGTTCTGCTGGAGGTTTCTTCCTGTTTAAAGGGAGTTTTTCCTTCCCACTTTCGCCAAGTGCTGCTCATAGGGGGTCGTTTGAGGTTTTCTCTGTATTGTTGTAGAGTCTTTACCTTACAATATAAAATGCCTTGAGGTGACTTGTTGTGATTTGTTGCTATATAAGCAAAACTGAATTGAATTGAACCTTCATCACCACAACCTCTGTATTGTTTGAATGATGAACTGGATAGAGAGTCAGAGAGCAGCAGCTCAATGGAAGAGGGCTCAAATGTTAAGTGTGATGAGGAGTTTGAGATGATTCACTTTGAAAACTCTGATGAGAGCAAAGGTCTGAGTGAACTGGTACAGTAGATGAAGATGTCTCTCAGGACCAAAAGAGCATTGTGTCCATTCATCACTGAGAAGGTTGTGGCAAATGTCAAGTCCAGCCTCCAACCACTAAGGAAAGTGGATTTGGCCTACAGATGAAATCCAAATGCATTGATGGCCACAACTTCAACCTGGAACTCTCAGGGTTTAGTTAGGGGGGCCATGGAGTGCAATATCTCCATCCCTGCAGCTTGTCCTGCCATTGGTGATGAGTGCAGGTGCATTCTGGAGGTCCGTGGTCTGGAAAGTCTGTCAAAAAGAGAGTGGTTTAATATTCAAAAAGCTTATTTCATCCCTGAAATAAATGAAATATGGACAGCACACAATGAAGTAGTTGTGAAGAGGTTGTGGAAACTGTCAGTATGACAGCTCTGGACACAATGAAAAACTTGGGACTCACTTCTGGACACCAAATTAGACTTGGTGGTGGCACAGGAGGGTGAGGTAGAAGGTAAGGAGCGATGTCTGCAGAAGACTGAAGGTTATGGTCTGTCAAAATCTGTAATCACCACTGACTCCCACTCCTCCACGCAAAGGTCCTGCGACAGAAGCACACACGAGTATGACCTGTGGCACGTCGTAAAAGCTGTAAAAGAAAAAAGACAGATATGATTACTCTGATTACCTGAATGAGTGGACCCGGATGATAACAAACCACCTCCGGTATTTCTTGAGGCACAACCAGGCTTAAAGAGAAGTGGGCCTCCATCCTGCACCAGTGAACATGTGGTGAAATGAAGATAGGTGTGAGCATCCTTCATATACCCCTGAAGAAGAGAGCATTTGGCCCCAGCTCCAGCTAAACTCTGCTTTTAACCTCAGCTGCTTTGGAGTACAGTCCTGGGCCCTATTCCAGAACAACTGTGGCTTTGTTAACCCTCAAATGAGGGGAACTGTTTGAGAAAAAGCGCTAACTTTGACTCTGACTCAGCTGTGAACCTAACCTGCTCGCTGGCAGGTTTTACCCAACAAACTGAGTGCACCTGAACCACTGTCACCTGACCTGTATGAAGCTTTAGCCGCAGAACACACTGATCAATGATCGATCATTGGTCGTGTTGTAAAAGGTCACTGATGGATCATCGTGGAGATGATGTTAATGTTTGCATGAAGATAAAATAATTTTAAGACTTGAACTAAATGTGTTTAAAGTGACTTAAATGATGTCAGCATTTTGAAAGTTCTGGTGTCTGAAATTCAGAGTCTGAATCTCGACATATTTTCCACTGAAAATCACCTAAATCTGTGATCATCGGCTCTATGACGGATCAGCAAACCGTGTCCGAGTCCACCTGCACAGCAGGAGGATCCAAACGGATCAGGATCACTGATTCAGTCCGGATAAGGTCCAGATCCTCGTTTCCCAGCTCATCCAGACACGATCTGCATTCTTTCATAAAAATGTCTCATCCTCCCAAAATTGTGCTGAAGCATTTGAAAGCTATAAAGCCGAGACATTCATTATGACATGTTTGCCTTTGCCGCTGAAACCTTTGATTCATTACAGACTTGGAAAGCTGCCCTGCGTGTTTTCAGCTAAATATGAAACTATGACTGACCTCTGACCTATAACAGTAACTCAGAGAAACATCTCTGCTGTGGCTGTCAGAGCCATCATCATCAGTGAAGCTGATCTTAGATCAGATTAGAAAAACCTAAACTGCAAACAACAAAGTCGTTTTTCTCTAAATCTCATTTTTATCCAGTAACGGCAGAAATAATGAAATGAATAAAGTGAGGGTGCTGTTCCATCAATAGATTACATTTTTACTGAATAATTATTTAAACATAAACTGAACTGTCATAAACTGCAGCAAAACCAGTTTTTATTAAATAAAAACTGACCTGAGGTCAGCCCCGCCCCCTGCTGCTGTCTCAGTCTCTAACACGTCGCTCAGTAAACTCAGTCTGAGCTGTTTCTCCACATTTTGATCTTCACCTTCTGTCTCCTGCAGTTCGTCCGTCAGGCTGCAGCTCAATAATTAGATTTGTGTAAATGATGACAGCAGACGTTATAAATAAATTATATATTTCATAACAAACTTGTATTCTGTGATGATGACACAGTGGATCATGCTCCACACTGACGCGTATATTCCTCGAATCACTGGAATCCTGCTGTCGTATCATTAATAATGCCTTTTTTTCTTACTCACGCACGCGCTAGCTCAGACTGAACATACTCAGAGTTGATTGAACTAACTCTGATGAGCTGTTCTGGAACGGGAAACTCAGAGTCTGTTTTTAAACATGCGCGCTTGTTGAACCCGCTTCCTGGAATAGGGCTCTGCACAAAGTGCTCCTACAAAAACTTCAGAAAACAACAAAAAGGCAGCGCGGGGCAGCTTGAGCCTCTTCACTCTCTCTGCACTAAATGTGCCACCGAAATGAAAATGTTCCTGAGTGATAGTTTTCAGGCAGGTCTGCATGTAAATGAAATCTCTCTTCATGGCAAAACATCTAAGCACATTTACGCCTTCATACCTCAGGAAAATCACTGCGCAGTAAAATTAACAGAGCACAGAAGATCTAATAGTAGTTTAGTTCAATTTTATTTATACAGCACCAAATCCCAACAGTAACCTCAAGGAGCTTTATAAAGACCGTGCTGTCATAATGAGCAGGGTGGCAGGCGGGACGTGGACCCAAAGATGCAGGACTCAGGAATCACCAAACACATGGAGCATGGGAAGCTTCTACAATAATCAAACACACTAGAACACAGAACAGGGAACCACACCACCACGAGGGACAACGCAAGGAACAGAAGACAACTGTTGGGTCTTATTTTTACTCTTTTTACTTAATGAACAAAATTATAATGCTTTAGGATAAAAATCCAAGAACTCATTAATTAATTAATTAATCAATTAAATGATTATATAAATGGTGAATAAATCAAACGATTAAATTAATAGCAATTGAATTAAATGAGTAATTAGCAGTTGACTCAAACTCTAAATAGTAGTTGATTAAATGATAAATTAATACTTGGATCAAATAATGTTTAATCAGTAGTGGAATTAAAATGGTCAAATAGTGATTGAATTAAAATAAATAAATAGTGGCTGAAGCAAATAATAGACAATTAAATAAATACATTAGATAGAGGGCAGACAGGTGGGACACCAGTGGTCACCAGACTAACTTCACGGCCTTTGGGAGATATGTTTATCGTATTTATGGTGGAGAAAAATATGTTTATCTTATCCTTAAAGGTTTTGCCAAAACATGTATGTCTGAGGAGAGTGTTTATAGATCATCGCACACTGTTGCTGAGTAGGATAAAACTGCCTTGCAATGATTATGGAAACGGCAGAACAGGAAGGCATGTGCTTCTTTTACAAAGCTTTCATTGCTGATTGGAGGAGCTCGTGCCATGAGGCCAGAACCAGCCACTGGACGAACCAATCTGAGAAGGCCAAGTCAAAACCACGGCTCGCTCCATCTGTTTTTGAGTAGATAGTGCTTGTAGCATAAAGTGTTGTGTTGTGTTTAGCCTAGAATCTTTGCTCTGTTGGGGAGGGAGTCACAGCCAGCTGCTGGGATGGCCCATGTACATGTGATATCATCTGATTCTTTAATATAATAATTCCTTTAATTTTAAACTAAAGTGTTTTAGATGTCTTCCTTCACAAATAAAAAACACACCGTAACACAACTGAGGGCTTAAATGAACAGAGGAGGGGATTAGGGAGAAAGGAAACAGCTGGGGAAGACAGGCCACAGGTGAACAGACCAATAAGACAAGAGGAAGCAAAACCAAACACAATGCACACAGGACAAGGGCTGCCAAAATAAAACAGGAAACGACTGACATGACAAAAACACACACTTGAAAACACAGAAAACCCAAACTACTGAAACAGAACTCCAAACGATACTCCAAACTGAAACATTAAAGAAACTTCAGAACTTACAATAACCTCAGAATCTAAATCATAACAACCTCAGAGACGCGACTCAAAGAATTTTAAAATAACAGAACTTCAAAACCTCAAAAAACACAAAACACTGGGCAAAGAACCCAGGACCCTGAAACATACAGTAATACAGAGAAAACCCAACAGTCAAAGCGACTCCTATGCAAGCATTTGGCAACAGTGGGAAGGAAAAACTCAGTTTTAACAGGAAGAAACCTCCAGCAGAACCAGGCTCAGGGAGGGGCAGCCATCTGTCACTAACGGTCGGGGCTGAGGGGAGAGAGAGAGGACAAAAGACACACTGTGGCAGAGGGCCAAAGGTTAATAATAACTAATATTAAAAACAGAGTGGTGTACAAACAGAGTAAAAAGAGGTGAATGAAAAAGAAACACTAAGTGCATCATGGGAACCCCCCAGCAGCCTAGGCTTACTGCAGCATAACTAAGGGAGGGTTCAGGGTCACCTGATCCAGCCCTAACTATAAGCTTGATCATAAAGGTAAGATTTAAGCTTAATCTTAAAAACTGAGGGTGTCTCTGTGGGAGCTGGTTCCACAGAAGAGGGGCCTGAAAGCTGAAGGCTCTGCCTCCCATTCTACTCTTAAGTATCCTAGGAACAAGTAATCCAGCAGTCTGAGAGCGAAGTGCTTTAAGTTGTGAAACTGTGATCTGAAGTTTTCTGACAGATTTTTTCCAGCAATGCTACTATTCATGCAAGCACCAGTCCCACTCGTAGACACTGTATCCATCACTCCTTTCATTTCACCGGACAGCATGGCACCATCTGGTGAATGATGCAGTGCAGTGAGTTAACTGTGGGGTGATCCAATATTAGTCATGATGATGCTGAGCCCCTTTCTCATCCTATCATAGAGGGCCCACCGTCAGCTACAAGGAGGTTTTATCCAGCTCCAGAGAATTCTTATCAAAGAAACTTTTCATAGAAGTGTACAGTACATGACCTCACCTGTTGCATTGCTCTTAACAGGTAAAAGGTAGAGCAGCTCCTCTTTGAAAAGCTCCTTGTTAAAAACACGGACAGCTGTGCAGTATCTGCTGCCTCTGCAAACTCGTCCACAACTACTCCTCAGTTCAGCAAGTAAAGTTGAAAAACTGTCTTCATACAAAGTTTCTTGTCTCCGCTCTAGACTTATGTTAACTCTGTTATGTTTACCTAATGATGGGGGGGGGGGGGGTGCAATTGCCGAACCTCGAGTGGTATTACTGGGCTTCACAGATTAGGGCTGGGATGTCTTACTTTGATAACCCCCTCGTGGGTCACAATGGAATCACATTTACTCATTATGCCCCCTAACTTATATATATATTCTCTGCAAATAAGAATAAATGAATTAAAGAAATGAAAAACCCTTATCTTAACAATACTTTACGGGTCTGGTTTGACGCTGAGGCGTACCTGGGGGAGGCTCCCAGATTATCACGATTTTCTCCCATTTTTGGGAATGATAGATTTCAACCAGGTAAAGGGGATGCAGGATTTCAACTCTGGGCAGTGTTGGGCACAGCTAAGATAGCGGATCTTTATAATGTCAGTTCACTCTTAATGTCATTTGAACAGCTTAAGTCTATATATGCAATACCTTCAAAACACTTTTTTGAATACTTGCAATTGAGGAATTTTATTTGGCGCAGTCAGGATCCTAGCTTGGACTTCCTCTTTCTCTTTTAGAGGAAATTGTAGTGAACTCGTTGTACTCCAGGGGGCAGGTTTCTCTGCTCTATAATATCTTTGTAAGTCACTCACTAGAATCATCAGACAGCACTCTGCACTCATGGCGGATAGATTTGCAGCAGGATATATCAGAGGAAGACATTCTGTTCATTCTCAAACTATAAATGTGAACTTAAAGTTATTGCAATATAAATGGTTAAACCGGTTGTATATTACACCAGCTAGGCTGCACCGTTTTAATGTTAACACCTGATACCTGTTTGAAATGTGAGCTTTTGAAGGGATCGCTGTTCCACTGTGTGTGAGAATGCACCTTAATATTAATAATATTAGCCTTCTGGAAGAAAATATTGGAAAGTGCTAGCCAAAAGAGGTGAATGAAAAAGGAATGCTCAGTGCATCATGGGAACCCCCAGCAGCCTAGGCCTATTGCAGCATGACTAAGGGAGGGTTCAGGGTCACCTGATCCAGCCCTAACTACATGTAAACGCATAAAACTGGTCCCACCATTTAGTGAAACTGAAGTTGAGTCCTATTTCAGTGTTTCTGAGCATATAGCAGCCGTACTGAGTTGGCCTGAGGAGTTTTGGCCACTTTTGCTACAATGTAAACTTGTTGGGAAGTGTGTGTGCCCAGGAAGAGTGTACTAGTTTGTCTGCTGAAGATAGTCTTAATTATGACACTGAAAAAAACGTGCTGCAACCTTATGAACTCGTCCCTGAGGCTTATCTGCAAAAATTTAGGAACTGTGAAAAAATGGCCAACCTGACTTTTGTTTGCCGATGAGAAAAGCAGTTTGTTTGAACGTTGGTGTCAGGCTAGTAAAGTGAAAGATTTCAATGAACTCGGGGAACTTATTCTGCTTGAAGAGTTTAAAAAATGGTAGCTGGTAATTATGTGCTTGTATGAGCAAAAGGTGACATTTCTCCAAAGCAGCAGTCCTGGCAGATGTAAATGGACTAGTTCTTATATAGTGCTTTTCTACTGGGGTGGCTGTAGCTCAGGAGGTAGAGCAGGTCACCTACCGGTCGGCGGTTTGGTTCCTGGCTGCTCCAGGATACCTCAGGTTGCTCTCGGATGCAAGCGTCGGAGTGTGAATGGTAGATAATAAAAGCACTTAGCTTAGAGATATACAGTATAGAAGTGCTTGTATGAATGGGTGTCAACGTGTTGTGTTAGTGCTTTGAGAACTGTAAGTGGCAGTGGGTAGGCGCTCGCCTTGCAGCCGGAGGGTTGCCGGTTCGAGCCCCTGTGCTGCGTTGTGTCCTTGGGTAGCGCCGGTCTCTGGCTGCATGACTGCAGATGCTCGTCTCTTGATGAGTAATCTGGAACGATCATTTCATTGTGTGCACAATGACAAAGAGTTGAATCTAACATCTAACTCAAAGCACTTCATACAACAAGCATGTTCACTTTAACCCATAAAACCACATTTTCAGCTCCTGCCTCTGTGGTACAAAAATGATTCAGGAAAGGAAAATAAAATTGCCAAAAACGTGTATGCATGAGGTCTGCAGAAAGCGTAACTGTTATTATTGGCTGGCTTATGACAATAATATTAATTATTTTTAGTTAATTAATTAATTAATTTTAAGTATTTAATTGCTGTTTGTCCAGCTGTTAAAATAAAAGAACAATGTGATAACTCAAAAACTCCAGCAACTCTGGGTCTTATTAAAACTCTCTCTCCATCTGAAAGTAGGTCTCTCTTTCCTGCACATAGCTTTTTGCAGTCGTGTGTGTGTGTGTGTGTGTGTGTGTGTGTGGGTGTGTGTGTGTGTGTGTGTGTGTGTGTGTGTGTGTGTGTGTGTG
>JAVDPK010002780.1:0-10214 GCA_034780415.1 Cichlasoma orientale | reverse complement strand
TTTATGACAGGGAATGGAACCTTAATACCAACAATGGGACACACAGCAGGAGGATAGTTGGAACCAAAGTTCACAAAATAACATATTGGTATAAACACTGAAATGAATGTGTGTGTGAAGGAGTGCTGGGTCTACATGTGCAGTTGTATTTAGTCCAACATGATATTAGCAAAGGGGGGGGGGGGGACTAAGCAAAAAGTGAAAAGGAAAAAACCCATCACTGATGGGGATATCCTCCTGCCATTAATGAAAATATAAAATGAATGTAGAAGTCAGGATGACATTTCAGAAACTCCTTCAGAAGGCATCTTATTACCGTCTGCAAAACTATTTTATATATTAAAAAAATAATAATAATCCCAGCTCGCCCTGCAGGCCGTCTTTGTCCTCCAAGCACGGGTCCTCTACCAGAGGCCTGGGAGCTCGAGGGTCCTGCTCAGTATCTTAGCTGTTCCCAGGACTGCACTCTTCTACACAGAGACCTCTGATGTTGTGCCTGGAATCTGCCACTCTTCCAGTTTCAAAGTCACAGCTCCTGTTACCACTGGGACCACCTTCCACATCTGCTCCAACTGTTCCTTCGGCCCCTCTTATTTCTCTATTTTCTTATGCTCCTTCCTAAAGTTGCTATCCACTGGGATTGCCAAATCTATCACAACTGCAGTCTTCTGCTCCTTGTCAACTACCACTATGTCTAGTTGGTTGGCCAGAAGCTGGTTGTCTGTCTGGTACTTAGCTCTGCTATTTTCAACCAGCTTTGTTTGGGTCTCCCATTGGAACTTGGGGATTTCTAGTCCACAGGCGCAGATGTTTCTGCATACTATCACTTCGTTGTCTCTCTCAGTGTACACTGTCACAGCTTGAATCTTACATGAATAGTCTGCAATTTGGGTTCTGTCAGCTGTAGTGGGATCTGGTGATTTGGGGCTTGTTCTTGTGCTGCTATAATCAGAGCTTCTGTGATGTCCTGTAGGCTGGGCTTTATTCTGCCACTTCCTTTATCTGTCACTGGTACCTCCCATCTAGAGGTTTGGGCGTCCATGATAGCTGTTCTTCCTGTTCCTCATCACCGTCTGTCTTCAGCTGCCTGAGGCACTCTTGGAGCAGCTCATTTCGTATTTGTGGATGCTCCATGTTTCATCCTGGTTCTGACACTCGCTAATCCTTGCCCTTCCTCTTTGTTGCTCATAGAGCCTCACAGTGCTGGACTTCGCATGGAGACCTCTGTGCATTGTGAGCAGTTTTTGTGTCTTGACATCAGTGGCAATACCTGGCTGTCAAGGCTGGCTATTGGGACATGGAATGTCACCTCTCTGGTGGGGAAGGAGCCTGAGCTAGTGCGTGAGGTTGAGAGATACCAGCTAGAGTTTGGGCCAGGGAACAGATCCTGACTGTTGTCTGAACTAATGAAAGCTCAGAATACCCAGCCTTCTTGGAGTTGCTAGGCAGGGTGCTTGAGCGTGTTCCATCCGGTGACTCCATCATCCTAATGGGAAATTTTAATGCTCATGTGGGCAACAAAAGTGAGACCTGGAGGGGCGTGATTGGGAGGAACGGCCTGCCTGATCTGAACCCGAGTGGTGTTCTGTTATTGGACGTCTGTGCAAACCAGTTTGTCCATAATTGAACACCATGTTTGAATGCAAGGATGTCTATAAGTGCTCGTGGCACCAGGACACCCTAGGTCACAGGTCGATGATCTATTTTGTAATCATATCATCAGATCTGCGGGGATAAAGTTCTGACACCCAGGTTGAGAGAGTAGCTGAGTCGTCAACTGATCACCACCTGGTAACGAGTTGGATCAGGTGGCGGGAGAGGGTGTTGGACAGACCTGGAGCACCTAAAGAATGCAGACCTGTGCTAAGAATGCTTGGCAGGGGCCTCATGCCATGAGAGCTTCAACTCCTACCGCCGGTAGAACTTCAACTGTCATGGTCCTGGGTCTAGGACCCAGTGTGTTTGAGTTTATGGACTTTTGAGGTTTTGTTGCCTCATTTTCTGTGATCCCTGGGTTTGGTTTCTTAGCTTTTGTTTCCATTTGAGTATGCCTGATCATGTTGAAGTTCTTGTGTATGGTTTAGTTATGTTTTGTTCCCCCTGTGTGTGCCGTGTGCTTCAAGTTTCAGGTTTCAGGTTTCAAGTTTTGATTTTTCATAATCAAGTCTTTGATCATGTAGGTCCGGCTCGCTGCCAGCCAGTCTATGTTCAGCCTTCTCGTTAGTAGCATTCAGCAAATAAGTTCCACACCCAGTCTCCCGAGTCCTGTGTTGGGGTCCAATATTACCTGCCACACCGTATTACATGAAATCAACAGGATTACGAGGGAGGCTAAGGACATTGAGTCTGAAATGAACATGTTCTGCACCTCCATTGTTGAGGTTGCTGCACGGAGCTGCGGCTGCAAGGTGGTTGGTGCCTGTCATGGTGGTAATCCCTAAACCAGATGGTAAACATCAGAGGTGAAGGCAGTCATCAAGCTGAAGAAGGAATCCTATTGGTCTTGTTTAGCCTGTAGGACTCTGGAGGCAGCTGACAGGTACCGGCAGGCCAAGCGGAGCAGAGCTTGGGTGGTGGCTGAAGCAAAAACTTGGGTGTGGGAGGAGTTTTTTAAGGCCATGGAAAAAGACTTTTGGACTACTGGTCAATCTACATTCCAACCGCCACCTATGGTCACGAGCTTTGGGCAGTCACTGAAATGAGATTGCAGATACATGTAGCGGAAATGTGCTTCCTGCAAAGTGTGGCTGGCCTCTCCTTTAGAGACGGGGTGAAGAGTGAAGCCACCTGGGACGAGCTCAGAGTACCACTGCTACTCCTCCTCCTCTTAGATAACATGTCCTACTGGGAGGAGGCCCTGGGGCAGACCCAGGACATGCTGGAGAGATTATATCTCTTGGCTGGCCTGGAAATGCCTTGGTGTCCCCCTGGATAAGCTAGAGGAGGTGGAAGGAGAGGGAGAGGTCTGGGCTTCTCTGCTTAGGCTGCTGCCCCCGCAACCTGGCCTGAATAAGTGAAAGAAATTTGTATGTATGTATGTATGTATGTATGTATGTATGTATGGATGGATGGATGGATGGATGGATGGATGGATGGACGGACGGACGGACGGACGGACGGATGGATGGATGGAGGGCATCTGCAGGTGAAGTCTTCAATCTCTGAACAGTGGGTTCTCTCTGGATATACCTGGAAACACCTGGCACATGAGTTGCTTGAAGTGAGAGGAATCTTGTGCTGCTCCATACCATTATTTCCCTGGCCAGCCTGTGCAGCTGCACGGAATGAGTGCTGCTCTGGCAATTGATATAAGCAACTACCATGGAGTTGTCTGTTTTCACTAAAACATTTTCCCCCGTGAGATGTGGCAGAAAATGCCTTAATGCTAAGAGCACTGCATGGAGTTTTTGATACCTGAGCCAGCCTCTGGGACTAAATGCAATTCACTGCCCTGCCTATCAAAATTGTGCCCCTGTAGGGGAGATAGCTTAGCACTTAGTGGACTGTAAGGTGCTGGACGTGATTGGATCCAGAAGGAAGGCTGAAGGTGGCTTCAACCTGGACTGTCGACCAAAACAGTTGATTTCACCCGTAGGAGACAGCAAGAGAGGAGACAGGAGTGCAGCTTCACAGATGACACGGGTGGGCACCGAGGGCCGGTGTCCTGCAGGTTTTAGATGTGTTCCTGCTCCAACACACCTGAATCACATATAGAAGTCATTAGCAGGACTCTGGAGAACTTGACTGCATACTGAGTGCATGTCTCTCTCATTTTCTCCAAGACTGGGCCAACGAAAATTGTCCAACAATGGGCATGTGAGCATCAGAACTGGACCATGGAGCAATGGAAGAAGGTGGCCTGGTCTGATGAATCACATATTCTTGTACATCACGTGGATGGATGGGTGCCTCGCTTACCTGAGAAATACCTGGCACGAGGATGCACGAGGCAGAAACTATGGGAAGAAAGCAAGCTGGTGGAGGCAATGTGATGCTTTGGGATATGTTCTGCTGGGAATGTTCCTTGGGTACTTTGACATGTACCACCTACCTAAGCATTGTTAAAGACCATGTAGACGGTATTCCCTGATGGCCGTGGCCTCTTTCAGCAGGATAATGTGCTCTACCACAAAGCAAAAATGGTTTGAGGAGCACAACAATGAGTTTGAGGTATTGACTTCACTTCCAAATTCCCCAGAGCTCATTCCAATTGAGGCATCTGTAGGATGTGCTGGACAAACAAGTCCGATCCACAGAGACCTGTTGCTAACATCTTGGTGCCAGATACAACAACACACCCTCAGGGGTCTGGTGGAGTCCATGTCTCGATGGGTCAGGGCTGTTTTTGCGGCAAAAGTGGGACCAACACAATTTTAGAGAGGTGGTCATAATGTTATGACTGCAAAGCAAAACATGAAAGCTGTGATATTGAAGTCTGCAGATGATACAGTGGTGGGATGCATCACTGACAATGATGAGTCAGACTGCAGGCAGGAGGTAAAAAGACTGTAGAGCGGGTGCAGGGATAACAATCTCTGCATGTCAACAAAACAAAGAAGATAATCGTGGATTTCAGGCAGTGCAGAAACTGCCCTCCACCCCTGCACATTAGGGGAGCAGCTGTGGAAGTGGTCTCCAGCTTTAAGTACCTTGGTGTACATCTCTTAGGACTTTACCTGGAGTCAAAACATTACCTTCCTGGTTAAGAAGTCACACTAGTGTATCTACTTTCTCAGGTGGTTGAGGCGCACTGGACTTGGGAGCTCAGTCCTAAACCTATCTTATGGATGTGTGGTGGAGAGCTTCCTGTGCTCCTGGATCACTGTGTGGAATGGCAGCTGCTCTATGGCAGGAACAAAGGCTCTGCTGAGAGCGGTGAAAGCTACACTGAGGATTTAGGCA
Source organism: Cichlasoma orientale (assembly GCA_034780415.1). Classification (NCBI taxonomy): domain Eukaryota; kingdom Metazoa; phylum Chordata; class Actinopteri; order Cichliformes; family Cichlidae; genus Cichlasoma; species Cichlasoma orientale. The sequence continues at coordinate 5,312 of JAVDPK010002780.1, read as the reverse complement.
GCGGCCTCTCCACACCACAGACATTTACACCAGCAGATGCAGGAAAAGAGTCTCCTGCATCTCCAAAGACCCCACTCACCCAGCACACACACTTTACCGCTTCCCTCAGGCAGGAGGCTGCAGAGCATCAAGAGCAGAACCACCAGACTGAGAAACAGCTTCTTCCTGGAGACTGTAAGAGTGTTGAACTCTCCAACAGGAGAACTGGCAGAGGGTGGCCCAGCCAAGAAAGATACAGTATGGACAGTAATGAATTTCAGTTGGGGCAATGGAAGAGTTTGTGTGAGACTGGAGCATGGGTGGATGCAATGAGCACAGACACGCCACAGGCGGTACGGATCGACCCAGACACTGGTCAGATATACAGAAAATGCTGCAGTGGGAGCAGTCAGGACAGACATAAAGAATGTCCAAGTCTCTGTTGGTGAGAGCAAGCAGGAAGTGGTGAATGGCTGCTGATAGGAGAAAAACAGCGGGCAGAGCTTAGACCCCTTCCCACCTCCAGAATGCTGCAGCTAGAGTTCTGACAGGGACCAGAAAGAGAGAGCAGATTTCTCCCATATTGGCTTCTTTTCATTGGCTCCCTGTTAAATGCAGATTTGAATTTAAAATCCTTCTCTCACATACAAGGTCTTGAATAATCAGGCCCCATCTTATCTTAAAGACCTCGTAGTACCGTATCACCCCAATAGAGCACTTCGCTCTCAGACTGCTGGCTTACTTGTGGTTACTAGGATACTTAAGAGTAGAATGGGAGGCAGAGCCTTCAGCTTTCAGGCCCCTCTTTGCAGGGTGGCTGTAGCTCAGGAGGTAGAGCGGGTCACCTACTGATCGGAAGGTTGACGGTTCAATTCCTGGCTGCTCTGGCCTGCATGCCAAAGTATCCTTGGGCAAGATACTGAATCCCAATTGTATGAATGTATTAGAATGTGTGTGAATGTTAGACAATAAGCATTTAGCTTACTTGTGTGAATGGTTGAATGTAAAACATGCTGTATAAGCGCTTTGAGTGCTCAGAGTAGAAAAGCGCTATACTGTATAAGAACTAGTCCATTTACCATCTTCTGTGGAACCAGCTCCCAGTTTGGATTCAGGAGACAGTCTCCCTCCTCTGTCTAAATTTAAATTTTCTGCACTCTTAGACACTCAAAGCACACAAAAAAATGTATTTAAGGGCTAAAAAAAATGGATTCTGCATGCTATGTTTAAGTATCCTAGAAACCACAAGTAAGCCAGCAGTCTATTGGGGTGATACAGTACTATGAGGTCTTAAAGTAAGATGGAATCTGATTATTCAAGGACTTCAATGTAAGAACAATTATTTTAAATTCTTTTCTGGATTTAACAGGGAGCCAATAAAAAGAAGCCAATATGGGAGAAATCTGCTCTCTCTTTCTAGTCCCTGTCAGTGTTCTCACTGCAGCATTTTGGAGGTGGGCAGAGGTCTAAGCTCACCCACTGATGTTTTTTCCTATTGGCAACCACTTCCTGCTTGTTCTCACCAACTCCATCTTCATGTCAGTCCTGACGGCTCCCACTGCAGCAGGTCCCATATGTCTGCTCCAACCCGTCTCCTGCGGGACCCTCTCATTACTCTCATTGCAGCATTCATTCAGTTGTTTGTAAACAATTTTTTCAAATAGTTTGCTGAGGAAAGAATAATTAGAAATAGGTCTATGATTATTAATTACAGTGGATCCAAGTTATTTTTCTTGAGTAGTGGTTTACTTACAGCACATATGGAGGGTCATAAATAGCTGTTAGTTCATGTTAGTAATTAAGTGCTGAAGAAGTCTAAGTGCTGTCAATGAGTTTCTCATTAAGTTGAGGAAGTCACTGAATCTGACAAAGACAAGCAGAACATCCAAAGTAACAATGGAAGGTCTTTTGACAATTTTACCCGAGTCATTGATGTTAAATGGACTCAAGCTTTTAGATGTGTTCCACAAAGCAATGGGCTAATGTTCTTACACATGAAGTTTGAATTCTTTGGTGCTGTCACTGGTTCCAGCAAGCGCCACATACATGGAACCTAGGTTTGGCCATATGGGACCATCTAGGGTCACGGTCACTTTCCAGCTGTAACCTAGAAATCGAAAGAAAGTTAGTAATTTAGCAAGGCAAATACAAAGTCTTTCCACTACCTGCATGAAGGAAAGAAACATATGAAGAAAAAATGAACACACAAAAATCTCCTCTGATGACTCACTCAGTCATTCATAGAGAGATTCTGTGAGCCCAGTAACCTTTTCTTGTTATAAAGGCTCATCTTAGGAAGTATTATTAGGAAACCCTACATAAATTTCCATTGCCAATACCTTCTATTCTTTTACTTTGGCCTCTATTAATAAATTAAATAAACAATCTTGGAAACATTTTGTAAAAGTAAATTCTTTCACCCACACGTTAAACATTTTTTTTCTTTTTTGTCAGGATGTGGCTGTGTGGCAGGCAGGGTCGGACCCAAAGGGAGGATGCATGAGAACAGAGCTGAACTTTAATGCTGAGTCTTAAAATCCCAAGGCAGGTCTGAAGCTCCAAACACAAAACCTTGGATCTCAAAAGGGAAACAGAACACACGGATGGACACAGCTTACAGGTACCACGGACAACGACGCAACAAAGAACTGAACAAGACGCAGACAATATATACACAGAAACTAACGAGAGGAGAGTGGAAACATCTGGGGAGAACAAGTGGACAGATTTACACTAAAGAGAAAAGGGAAGCAAAACTAAACTCTTTTGTCGGGCGGTTCTCGGGTGCCTGCGGCCCTCCCTTAGCTCCTACAGGGATGAGCAGCTGCTGGCGGGGTAGGCTGCCCATTGTCACTGGTTCTCTGGGGCTCTTGCCCTTTGACTGTGGGAACCCCAGCTAGGAACTCCCTCCTCCTTCTCCGAGTCCCTAAATTTGACTGGAATTACACATTTTTGGTTGCTGCTCGTCTTTTCCTGTGCGTACACCGGTTAAGGTCTTGGCCTTACTATGCAAACTCCCATAGGGTGACTAAATTGTCTGAAATGGAATTATAGTTTATCACTCAATTAGGGTTAAAGAATGGAAATCAATGCAAGCATGTCGTCAGTGTTTTTCATAGTGAAATCTAAACAGTGAGTTCTTAGATTTTTGTTGGGACAGGAAGGACAGTGTACTTACGGCCAAATGGCTTTGAACTGCCTGTGCTGAGGAAGTACATCATCCTTGAAATGCCATCAGTCACATTAAAGCTGTCAGCATAATGGCCCATCAGAGGACAATTGCTGTCTGCGCATGGGAAACACTTTCCCTTTGAAGACAAGGACATAGTGAGGTGTCAAGAGTGAGCTCACCTTGTGAATGAGTGGAGGAATCTTCTCCTGTCAGTGAACAGTCAGGAAAAAAGTGACAACTCTAAAAGACTTTCCCCCTTTTACTCCTTTAAAATGTTGCAGATTGCCACCTTATAAATATGAAGGTGGGGAACTGTAATGGTTTTGCAGTAAGTTTCTCTGCAGGAGAAGATTGACTGTGCGGCTGTCAGCTTGGCCTGCTGGAATAACACCAGAGAGCATTTACGAGATAAACAACAAGGAGACGCTGGCATCTTTCAACGGGGACATAGTCATATGAGGTCATTCTTGGCTCTCTCTGGGTCTTCTTTGATCAGGACATGTGTCCAAAGTAGGGATGAACTGTCATTAACATGAACAGCTGCAGATACAAGCCCTCCATGGGGGATGCCCAGTTACATCCATGCACCGCACACAAAAATTAAATCTTTCCAAATTAACTCCTAAAACCAAAGAAATGGTTTACAACCGTATGAGGGTCATACAGCATCAACAGGTGCTAGCCCCATACAGTAAACACGCTAGGACAGAGAAAAGACCCCTTCATTTTCCTTGTTTCACTCGGACTGTCTAATAGATGTAAGTCACTTGTTACATTACAAATATAGGACCTCTCCCAGACCTTGATTTGGAGACATTTTACCGGGATCTTAAAGCTTCCCCAGACACTGTATGAATCCAGTTTCACTGGCTGCCAGGATCAGTTTAAGCTTAAATTAAATTTATCCTGACAAATCCAAATAACAGAGGACTCCAGGCAGAAAAGACACAAGGAGCAAAAATAAATGCTGTGACAAGGACTGAGGGGGATTAGGGGAAGTGAGCACAGCCGGTGGAAAAGAGGCACAGGTGGACAGAATCTAGGTAGTGAAACAAATAGGAAATAAAACTAAATACAAGGCCCAACCAAAGAAGGCTCTGTCAAACTTGAATTAACTTTTGGCGATGACACTGAGGTAAAACGGAAACCACCACCTAAGGAATTTGGCAAAAGGCCACCTGGTGTAAGACCTAAAGAGGGAACGCGTGTCTCTGACGTCAAACCACCAAAAGCAGCTGAAGTGAAGCCTGAAGTCAGTGATGGAGATGCTGATGCTCCGCTTCCTAAAGGTTCTTACTCCTTTGACTTTGAAAAGTTTGACGACCCAAACTTGAATCCTTTTGGCACAAAAACAAACATAAACAACTCCCCCATGTGCAGCAAGACATTCAAGCGCCTTGAGGAGAGTGGTTATTGTGATTTGGCTCAATATAAATAAAACTGAATTGAATTGAAAAAAGCACAAAAGACAAAGGAGTACCAGAACAAACAGGAAGTAACAATGGAGAACAGAGATGAAAACTTGAAAAACAAAAAGATACTGACACTAAGCACTTTTCTCTTCATTAGAGATCCAAAGTAAATGGTACGACAACGTTCCATTTAAACTCTTTGGAAGCTAAAATTTTGTTTAGTTTGGCTCAAAGGTGAAAGTTACGTGGACACCTTCATCACACCTAATGTTATTTCAGAAATGCAGACACTTTCATTCTAATTGGTTGTGATCAGACAACTACATAACATTTACAGTGGTATTACCAGATAATAATATAAAAAACATTTATGCCATTTATATGTCTTCATATATATGAATTGATGCAGTGGTTAGCAGTGCTACCTTACAGCACAAATTTTCTGAGGTGAAAAGCACTGAATTTTGAGGTGTTTGCAGATCTGCAAATGCCTCAGAAAACAAGCAGAGGAGAAGAAGATGTCCTTTCACTTTTCAACCACATTTCAGTATAAAGACACTTTTTTTAATTAACCTGAGAAAACAGCTAATTATCATTATTCCTCCATCCATCCTCTTATCCTGCTCAGGGTCGCTGGAGCCTATCCCAGCTGTCATGGGGCGAGAGGCAGGATACACCCTGTACAGGTCGCCAGCCTGTCGCAGGGCCAACACAGAGAGACAGACAACCATTCACACTCTCATTCACAC
>JAVDPK010002779.1:118156-141048 GCA_034780415.1 Cichlasoma orientale | reverse complement strand
ACAACACCGGCAGCTGTTGAAAGTAACTAATAAAGTTACTTTTAATCTAACTTAGTTACTTCTAAAATTAAGTAATCCGTAAAGTAACTAAGTTACTTTTTAAAGGAGTAATCAGTAATCAGTAGTCAGACTACTAACTATGCCATCACTGCTGGCTACGGTGCTGAAAAGAAACCTGAGGTTGTTCTTATTTTCTTCATTCAGTGATGAGTCCTAGCTTTATGGAGGGATTTTTTTTATAGAGCAACAAATTTTTTGGGCTAAATAAAGATCTTTTAAATTAGTTAGACACCATTATCTTTCTACCTTATGGGTTATCTGCTTTGATGTGCACGTTTGTGAGTTATACTCGGGGGTCTAATTTGAGTCTTTCTTTTGCACAGGAACCACAGTATCCAGAGTTGTAAACAGTAAGGATGTAAAACTATTAACAAGATAATCGAGTTTAGGTAGCTGCTCTGCTCTGCAAGACAATCAATAATGGTTACTTGAGTCTCTAGCTCAGTTTCTCAAAACGGAGTCACCAATAACCAGAGTTTGTTCCTCGGCGGGTGTGTCACCAAGTGGGGAAAAACCCTTTGAGATGGGAACGGGTTGCTGATGTACCGGGGGCTTCAGTTCAAGGCTGGTGGGGACCCAGCCGGCTTGATTTCCTGGCTGCTCATGACAATCTGCTGGGGGAGAGCTAACGGTGGTTAAGCTAACTTCATCCACACCGACTACAGGGGCTTGGCCAGCTATAGGATTTTCCAGAGTGCAGAGCCGGGTCTCCAGTTCACTGGAGCCTGGCCTCCAAAGCTACAAACAGGCTACATTTATCACAAGTATAGTTATTACTAAAGGAGTGAATCCCTCCCTCACTTAAGTTGCTCGTGCCTCAGTATTTACTAAAACACTGTGTACATGAATGAATATGCTTCATCACAGCTTACCCATCCCATGTTTCTTCATTGTCTTTCATGATGTCCTTGTCTCTAGGTGTCTTTGATTTCTGAGCAGGACGACGGGGACGTGGCTGACATGAAACAACATGGCAACAAAACAAAGGGTTAGTAATAAGACATTTTCACAGAACATGTGACAAATGTGAGTCTAAAAATAGTATCAGAGTATGTATTAACAAGCAGTTGAACAGGTATGCCCAATAAAGGCCAGGGAGTGCATATATCTAGATTAAAAAGTGATTTTCTAGATGTGCATGTGTTGCACGAGAATTAATTGCGGTATCTCACCTTCCCAAAATGTTGTGTGATTGGCAGGCGGTTCTGCAGGCTGTCAGACTGGACACGGCGGTGTGATACCGATCCACCCCTCTGAAGGATATGCTCTTCATTGTTAACCTGCATCAAACGCAAAAATGAAGACATTTAAAAACCTAAGCATAATTTGTATCCATCAAAGCATATACCCACATGAACATGAGCCTACCTTATGTATCAGCAGGTTTTTGAAACCTGACCTGGCAAGAATTTTGGCCTAGGAGAGATTAATAAACAGATTAGTAGCGGGATCCAGCAGTGCGACACAAACATTTTGTTGTCCAAGAAAAAAAAGAAATAAACAAACAAACAAAAAAACATCTCAGTACTGTACTCACCTTCATGTTTGCTTTGGACTTCATGTTGAGGATGAGAGCACCTCCCCCCTTCTGTCGAAAGCAGAAATGCATCCTTGAAATTTTTGCCAAGATGGCAGCAAACTGAAACGTGTTTTAGAGAAGAATACCTGAACTTACCTTTAAATTACCGACTAACTGCTGATAAGATTTACTTCTTCCTACAAAAAGAAATCATGTCATAAGTAAGAAAGGAAAAAAATTTGATGTTCTCACACATGCATGCATGCACACACACACACACACGCACACACACACACACACACACACACACACACACACCTGCTGCGGATTCACACTTTATAATCTCCTCCTCGAAGAGGTCGTCTGGTTCGTTTGCTTTGTTCAGAATATCCAGGCGAGAATCAATGAACTAAAAAGAGATAAAACAAACAGATATTCAATATGCAAATATTTAGCAATTCTTTTAAATGATTTAATAAACATTTATGAAACAGCTTTACATACTTAACTTGTGCACCTGACTTCAGATCAAATTCAACGTTACTAATCAAAATACAATTTTATCCTAATTATGTTAAAAAAAATCACTCTGTTCAGCATAACACAGTCCATCAAATTATGGATCTCTATTAACTGATGCTACAGACATTTATCAATCAGTTCCAAATCTCGGTTCAGCCCGCCCGCCCCTACTGTTACGATTGCATTAAATGTACAGCAGAGGGCGGTGTTTACCTGTTTGAAGAACTGTAAATGAACAGCACTCTGAAGGAACTGCTTCATAGTCGGAGATTTGTGATCTAAAAACAACTTTTCGCAGAAATATACTTCACCTTCCTGCAATGAGCAGCACATAGAGACAGAGTGACAAACAACAAAGGAAGAATTACTCCTAAAAATATGTCTGATCTAACAGACATGCAGAGTTGCAGCTCAAGAAAAATGCATTGTAAATGTTGAATAGAAGTGGCACGTTTTTTTGTTTTCACTGTGCACACATGGTTTTCTTTTTTAAATGCATGTGAAAATATAAAAAATGTACTATTATTTAATAACTCCACTGCTGTTGTCATTTTTAAAGAAATGTGTTAAACCTTGAATAATTCTTTCTGTGTGTGACGGACCTCGTTAGCCTGCAGTGCATCCCTGTAGCCTCCAAAGAGCAGAGCCTGAGCTTTGAGGAAGGCCTGAGAGACACCACACCCAGGTGACACCGCTTGACGCTTCAAACACATCTTCAATCCGGACATCTGGACATAGAGCATCTGCATTTATATCTGTGATATAATCACTGTTGCTCAGCAGTCAGGGGTGAGATCACACCATCAAACCAACAGATGAGGTAGAAGTGCAAAAGGTGCAACAGGGACTTATTTTTTGCTTAACAGTTGACAGTATATTTTGGTGTCAGGAAACATGCAAAGAAGCTAGCACAAGTTCCTGACTGTGTTCATACCATTGACACTGACTTACAGGGGCCTAAAAACTCTTTGAAGAACTCAAGACTTTTGCATGGTCTAAATTTGGTTCTTTTGCCACCGTTTCTGGGCCAGTATGTCCCTGAGATAAGGCTTTCTGATTGTTGAGGAACTAAGGCCGTCTAAAACTCTCTGATTGGTCCTACTATGTGTACTGTGAATGAAATATATCCAACCAACACCTATTAAACTATGTTTGAATGAAATTTGTCTTATTTGTCTCAAGTTTTTGCAATCTAAATGTTATTAGGAATGTGCAAAAGAGACTTTTGTTTCCTTTTGTTAGTTTCTGAGCTTGGTTGTTATAGTCTCATAGGACACCTGGGTCATTTTTTTAAAAGGCAGATAATATTACGAGCATTATGTTGGGAGACTGTCCAAGCTTTTCTCACATGTAGCACGTAACCCAGGATAGTTTGCTTCAGACATGTTTAAAATAGCTGGAAATAGTCTGTTTGATTTAGGCCTGATTGTTAGAACATACAGGAGGCAGCCCTCATGACACTCTTAAATTAGCCGGACAGTCACCTACGCTATTCTCACACAGGTGCAGTTAAAGATTATAGAGACATTAGCTTGCAGGGTAAAGACCAGAGTAATGTCTAGGGCTGCAGTGCATGTGTGAAAACACTGAAGTCACACTTTCCTTACTAAAAAAACAAAGTGTGGAAACAGAAAAGCTTATGGATCAACACACAAACCAAGACAAAGACTGTTTATTACCACATCTGAAGGGATCTTCTTATGGTCGTCAAAAGGGGTTTCCAGGGTGTTAGTATCCACATTCAGAATAACAACTTCCTCCAACCCACTACTCCTCACCCTCTGGCAGACAGACAGGAACAGATTAGGGCTCAGTGTCTCGGGACAAATCTGACAGATTTTTAGGATTGGAGTTTAAGAGTGGCTTTATACTGAAGTATAAGTTCAGTAGTTTACCTCCGACAGACTGGTGTGGACCCCTATTAGGTAAGGCATTGGTGCACTGTAACCATAAAAAAAACAAAAAAAGTGTGACGCAATTGTAGGTAGGTAGGTAGGTAGGTAGGTAGGTAGGTAGGTAGGTAGGTAGGTAGGTAGGTAATTCTCACCAACAGTAGTCCAGTAAGTGGGGTGGCAGGACAGGTATGAAGATGTGTTGCCAGTACATGGGGTAGAGCACAGCACTGAGTGCATGTACACAAGATGTCAGCTGTGCACAAAAATAGAGAAAAACTTGAGCACACAAATCTTCCTGTGTGATCTGCCACAAGCCAAATATAGTGATCAAGGTATGACTACTAAACAGTAGAAGGAAGGCTGTTCTAGCTGCTGTAAGATGAGACTAATGTTACTGCTGTCTTTAATAGAAGACAACTGAGTGTAGATGTACAGTCATAGGAAAAGAAAGTACACCTCACCTCTTGCACTGTGTCATTATTTAGTTAAAATAAACTAAGCCAAAATGCAGAAGCACTGTGTGAAAAGCCAAGTACACTCGTATTGCTTCCATTATAATTAAGAGGTAAGCAGCAGCCAAGCGCTGCTGATCAAATGCACTTGATCATCAACACATGTGACTACCTCTTTTTTGTTAACACAATAACAAAGAGAACATACATCAGTAACGATCACAGAGAAGCAACTGTTTCTGCCCATCAGTCTGGGAAGAGTTATGAGGTCATTTCCAAACAGTGTTCCCAGGAGACGATGTTCCAGCAAATTCACCTCAAGGTCAGACCATGCTAAAAACCCAGGGGCTACATTTCAGACTATATAGGCCTCGGTTAGCATGTCAAATGTTAGAATTCATGACAGAACATTAGAAAAAGACTGAACAAATGTGGCTTGTTCAGAGGGGTTGCCAGGAGAATGCCTGCTCTCTCAAAAGAGCATGTCAGCATGGCTTAGGTTTGCAAAATTGCATCTGAACAAACTGCAAGACTTGTGGAACAATGTCCTTTGGACAGAGGAGACAAAAGTGGAGATATCTGGCCACAGCACTGTGTTTGGCAAAAAACCCAAACACAGCATATCAGCACAAACACCTCGTGCCAAGTGTCAAGCACGTTGGTGAAGGGGTGATGATTTGTGCTTGTTTTGCAGCCACAGGACCTGGGACCTTTGCAGTAATTGAGTCAACCATGAACTCCACTTTATACCAAAGTATTCTAGAGTCAAATGTGCGGCCATTTGTCTGACAGCTAAAACTGGGTCATGCAACATGACAGTGATTCCAAGCACAGCAGCGAATTCACAACAGAACGGCTGAAAAAGAAAAGAACCAAAGTGCTGTGATGGCCCAGTCAAAGTCCAGTGCAAACCTCAATAAACTGAAGCAATGCTGAAAAGAAAAGCGCGTCAAAATTCCCCCACAATCGTGTGAGAGACTGATAAAGTCATACAGAAAACAATTGCTTCACGTTATTGCTGCTAAAAGTGGTTCAACAAACTACTGAACAAACAGCGCTTCTGCATTTTGACATGTAATATGTTCTGTGATGTTGTTCATCTGAGGTTATAAGATCTAGATTTTTTTTTTTTTTATTATGCCCTGATATGTAAAACCAGTTCATGTTAGTCATGTGCAAATATGATGGGTGGGGCTTTTATACAGAAGTTCATATAATAGTAAAGAAATGGATAAAAACAGAATTGTGTGGCTTACTGTGCTGAGTTTGCTGGCAAAGATGAGAATGCGTCTCTCAAACAGCATACTGGCATACAGTTGAAGCAGGTTCCCCACGTCTACCGCCACGATCAACTCGGTCAAGTTCCTCTGGTGTATAAACCCACAGACACACGGAAACATTCGTTTCAATTGTGGGAAAATAACGAAATAATCCACTGCTTTCTTTCTTTAACACAAAATTTTGCCTTCATTTTTTAACCTAACCGTGCTTACATTTTCAGGTATGGAAGGGAGACTTCTGGGGTCTGGAGCAATGAAGTATGGAACCTGTTCAAAACAAATGAAATAAAACACTGAGCATGTTGATAATAGATGTGGTAATAGTGATAAAATACCACCATTATCAATAATTCTTGAGATGTTATTATAGTAATAATGTCTCAAGAATTTGATGAAGTGTTTTTCATTCAGTGACATGGATGGATTAGTTTCTCCAACATCATATATGCGCACATTAAAGGTTACAGAAATACAATTTAGGATTTCATTCCAAAATTCTCTTTGCATCAATCCATCACACACGCACGCACAGTTACAGCAAACTAAAAGTAATCACTGACTGTTTTATAAAAGATGGAGTTGCATTTTATGTTTGTCAGGAAACACGTACAAACACACTGATCTTCGATGCTTTGTCCATCTTTTACATACAGTCGAGCTAAATTTAAAATCCTTCATGAGATTAAACCGCAGTTTTGATACTGAGGTTAACATTCTTCTGAAAAAGCCATTTAATGCATTATGTACCTCTATTCCTCTCTGCAGTTAAACTGCCTTCACTTGACTAACATTCAGAACTATGTTAAAAGTTGCTGCTGACGTAAAGCCTACTGAATAGAATCAGAAGTTTCCTCACTGGCCAGGACTTTTTTTTTTAAATATATTTTCTACATTTTGACACGACACAATTGCACGCTGTGAGTACACGTTTCTTTCAGGTCACCGATTTCTTATTTTGGAATGAAACTCAAAAAAGTCACACAGAGGCATTTCTCATAACACAAAACACTTGTTGTGGGTCAGTAAAGTCATGGCATATTTATGGCTTTTGGATACATAAATGTAATTGTTCCAAAGGTCATAAGGAGTGTCAGATATTAGTGCACGTTGTGCATGCTTTGGTTTAAACACTGAACTTAGAAGGGTGAATAACATGGTTTTAGTCCACAGCGTTAGCCACCAAGCACAGACAACTGTAGTTTTCCAGCAGGAGTTAGTCTGTATCTGCTCAGCTGTGATTCCAGACCACATGAACTCCTGTGGGACTCACCCCCTTTTGTCCCTCTGAGTGTCCAACAGGATGGGACACTGTGCTGACCAAAACCTGCTCTCCCTCAGAAAAAAGCACAACACACTAACCACCAACAGAAAACAGCAGTAAAGTTAAGTGTGACTCTGGCTTCCTGTTGGCTAATTGGAGATTTACCATCTGCAGAGTGACAGATCCAGCTGCCAGCGGAATGGGCTGGTTGTAGAGTGACTCCAGTAGCGCTTTCATTTCGCTGGTCTGTTGAAGAGATAAAATGGTCATGCTATGCGTATTGAAACAGTGGCTACATGGACACAGACTGACACAGCCTCTTGGTCTGAAAAGCTAATGCAGAAGTGCTTTAAACTGGCATTCTTTACAGAATTATGCTAATTTTGTAAATCATAAAGCCAGTACGAGTCAAATACAATAAAAATAGGATATACCTAAGTGTACTGCATCTTTCATATGTATATTTGTGTGGATGAGAGGCTACTGGAAGAATCTTACCTGCCCCTTTGAGAGATAGTCAGCCAAGTTGTTGAGTAGTTTGTAAAACACTTCAAACCATGGAAGATAACTGTAATAAGATAGATTAAAAAAAACATTCATTTTAAATGATATGTTAAAAAAAAAAAGTTGTGCAAATGTACATGGTGTCAGAAATACTTTTAATCTCACACACATTGAAACCTACCTGAGAATGCAAAGGCAGGTGTGCGTGCTGTTGGTGAGACGGCAAAAGCCAAAGCGCTGGCATCCCTCAAGGTCAGTAAGGACAAAAGTAAAGTGCTGCACGGCCACCCCGTCTCTCACTCTGAGCAGACCATTGTAGTGAGAAGAGAACATATGAAACACAAACAACATAGAAACGCAGCCTGGAGTAAACCAGCAAGGTTGTTATACTCACCTTTGTATATCATACGGGAAGCAGAACCTGGGCAATGTTTGACACGACTCCTAGAAAGTGGGAAGGAATTAAAACATGTCACCTAACAGGACAAATAGTCTAGAGCCAAACTAAGAACTAAGTGGTAAGTGATCTAAGTGGAGCTAAGTGGTACTCTAACTATGGGATGTGCCACACTAGTGGAGCATAGAGGGGAGTGAAAGAACAGGGGGAAAATAGAGAGTGACAAATGAGAGTTTGCTGATCCTCTTGTGTAACTTTAATTTACTAAATTTCAACTTAAAAGCTTTTTAATTGTTAATGATAAAAAATTGCAGAGTGTGCGGCGCATAAACCTTTTTTGTGCGCTTGTTTTCACTCCTAAAGGTGTGCATGACAACGAATCAGAAAGCTGCACGATGTTGCATTACGGTGTTTAGTAGGGATGTTTCTAAGGTGCTCCCCATTGTAGGTTAGAATGTTAGCAAGCCAATGTTTCTCTAATGCCACTGAAACAAAAAGTAACAGATATACTGTTTGTTCACAGGGGCAGGAAATCACAAGAAGTTACCTCATCATTGAAGTCTTCTGGAAACTGAAACAGCAGTCCAGGGTCTGTAACATTAAAATGAACCAACGGACAAACATTAATCCTAATTCTAGAACTAAAGTCTCTTTAGGAATTACTTATATTGTAGAAAGCCTGTTAAAAGTTTTCAAGGAAACAATGATGAAAAAAATGAGGTAAAACGATTCAAAATATACAAATATGATGCTTTTTATCACATCAACAATATTTAGTGTTTAAGGTCTTCTGCACATATACAGCTGCTCAGTCACAGGGATCACCACACCATCTTTCTATGTAGTTTATATTACACAGGCTGTGTGGGGTTTTTTTTTTTTTTTGATCACATGACAGGAAGCATGAACAACTCTCAGAGCAGCAGAAACACCTTCATAAACACTTGGTGCAACGTTTTAACGATTCTGTGAAACGTGAATTAAATATTGCTGCTTTTGTGCAATTAAATTCAAATCAATGATGTGTGTCATATAGGAAAATGTCAAAAACAGGGTTGATACAATCATGGCAAGTAACGGAAGAGCAGTTTTAATCAGCTCCTCCACTGCTAACAAGTCACTCTGCACATTTAAACTGCTCTGTAGCAGATGATAAACCACAGAGGCCTCACCTTTGTCTCTGGCTACAGGGCAAGTTGCTTCAAAGAACCAGTAGAAGGTTCGCTCAGGGTTTTGTCTGACAGGAAAGAGATTCAGAGCCATGATGCGAGGTTATTCTTAAAACCTGTTACCCACCAAACATAGTCGCATACATTTTGAGACACTGCAGTAAACAGACAACACATTTAGAATAATTTTCTAAAACTTAGAAAACTTTGACCATAAGTAAAAAATAAACCGGCTGTAATATTAAGAATAAATCAACAGTTAAGTACGATTACAAGTTGGTTATATGTGTGAAAGAAATAGGAACTTTTGCTTTGTTTGAAACGAGAACAGACCTACTGTGAAACATATGGCAACTGACACAAGGCGACAGAACTGCTACAGGAAACTTCCTGTGCAGTTGCGAGAGGAAGTAATAGAAACCACAAGAACAGACTGACGGGCATAGTGATGGTGATGGAAGTCGACACACAAAAGTTACATAATTACTCACTTCAGTCTGGAGCCCATACTGTCCAAATGTGACTGTGTCCATGTGTGGCATCCGAGAGGGGAGAGACCTTCAGCAGGTGTATCAGTTGACAATCATAATGTAACATGTACCGGAGACTGCAACAGCAGCAGCAGCCTGCTCAATCAGCACTGGAATGACAGAACACTTCCTGATCTATGTCAGTATGTGTGGTTTCAGTGCGTGAATGACGTCAGCTATAAGACCACCTATCTAAATTCACGACATTTATATTTACTTGTCTTAACATTCCTTCACTTGTCTTTAGATGTTTTCTTTTGTGCTTTGTGCGTTTTAAATTTAACAGGATTGATTTTTTTTTTAAAAAAAACAAAACAAAAACCACAAATATTTGCATAAACAGCTGCAAAAATAAAGAAGTTAGAGTGACCTGTGGGAGATTTGCATAAAAGAACCCAAATCTTTTAAGTTTTTAAAAGCTGACAATTCTCTGCTCTAACAGCTGCCAGAGGCGGCAACCTGCTGATAAACAAACATGTGAAACAAGTGGTTTTCATTCTGTATTAACCTTTCGGCAGATTGCCAACATCGTGGGAGCTTCTTTTGAGGAACTGAAAGGTTTTGCTTTCATTTGAGTGTAAATCATATAGCCTGCATAGAAAGCAAGGTGTGGTTCTTGATATTGCTCAAATAAGCAGGAATTAGAATTGTGCACCATAACAAGGTAACGAAGTAAAAAAGCGACAACATCCTGCTCGGACCGGAGCCAAACTCACTGATCTTATACTGCCTCCTTGTGGCGCTGAAGCCAGCCTGCCTAAATCTGTTGTAGGTGTCCATTTTGATTTACTTTCCACTAAAACCGAAAATCAAAACTTCAGTTTCAGACTTTTAGTAAAGGTGTATCAGTGAGCTTTAGATCTTTTTTTTTTTTAAATAATTAAAACACACAAATATTTTTCCAACAAATTTATTTTTACTTAATGCCAAATTACACAAGTCATAATATTTGAATGAAGTGAATGTGTTCCAGGTATGGAATCGTTAACTGATGATAATTTACAAACATTAACAAAACAACAAACAAAACAAAAAAGAGGCTATTTGACAAAAGACCACAAGCACACATTTGTGTTAGCTACCTATAAATGAGCACTGTGTTCAGGTGTTTAGACTGTGAGTCCTACTCTGGGGGGAGGGGGCGGGGTGGTCAAGAGAAGAAAAAAAAAGTCAGACAGAAAAGGGAAAAACAGAGGAAATATAGGAATAAGGGAGTTGGGAAGGGACAGTGCTCTAAAAAAGAAATAAAGTAAGAGCAGAGTAGGACTGGAATGAGTGGATGGATGGTTGGATGGAGCCATGATGAGTGCAGATGAGGAAACGATGGGTGACTTTAGCCCTAGGCCACCTCCTCCTCTCCCTCCTCCTCAAACTCGCCCTCCTCAGCTGTGGCATCCTGGTACTGTTGGTACTCGGACACCAAGTCGTTCATGTTGCTCTCCGCTTCAGTGAACTCCATCTCATCCATACCCTCGCCAGTGTACCAGTGGAGAAAAGCCTTGCGGCGGAACATGGCAGTGAACTGCTCAGAGATGCGTTTGAACAGCTCCTGGATAGCCGTGCTGTTACCGATAAAGGTGGCGGCCATCTTGAGACCACGGGGCGGGATGTCACACACGGCTGTCTTGACGTTGTTGGGGATCCACTCCACGAAGTAGCTGCTGTTTTTATTCTGCACATTCAGCATCTGCTCATCCACCTCCTTCATGGACATGCGCCCGCGGAACACAGCGGCCACAGTCAGGTAGCGGCCATGACGTGGGTCGCAGGCGGCCATCATGTTCTTGGCGTCAAACATCTGCTGAGTGAGTTCGGGCACAGAGAGGGCTCTGTACTGCTGGCTGCCCCTGCTGGTGAGTGGGGCAAAGCCGGGCATGAAGAAGTGCAGACGAGGGAAGGGAACCATGTTGACCGCCAGCTTGCGGAGGTCAGCATTGAGCTGACCGGGGAAACGCAGGCAAGTTGTGACCCCACTCATGGTGGCGGAGACCAGGTGGTTGAGGTCTCCGTAAGTAGGAGTGGTGAGTTTGAGGGTGCGGAAGCAGATGTCATACAGGGCCTCGTTGTCAATGCAGTAAGTCTCGTCTGTGTTCTCAACCAGCTGGTGGACAGACAGCGTGGCGTTGTAGGGCTCCACCACTGTGTCTGACACCTGGAGACGGAAAATGCAACGATCAGAGAAATAAAAAGCAGAAAAACAGACATCAGCAAAGAGCATGACATGATCGCTCTACCTTAGGAGAGGGCACCACACTGAAGGTGTTCATGATACGATCTGGATACTCTTCACGGATCTTGCTGATTAACAGAGTTCCCATACCAGAACCAGTACCGCCACCCAGGGAGTGCGTGAGCTGGAAACCCTGAAGGCAGTCGCAGCTCTCAGCCTCCTTCCTCACCACATCCAGGACAGAGTCCACCAGCTCAGCTCCCTCGGTGTAGTGGCCCTTCGCCCAGTTATTTCCCGCTCCACTCTGACCTGGAAGGAAAGGGTTAATTGCAATTGGCTGTGTGAGGGTTTGTTGGTCTGGAAGTATATTTCGCTATCAAAATGTCAAAGTTTGTTATTTAACCGTTTACTTATATAGCAAAGCCAGTACTTCATATTCCATTTTTTCTGTGTAATTAATAAAACAGTTATATACGTGTGTGTGTGTGTGTGTGTGTGTGTGTGTGTGTGTGTGTGTGTGTGTGTTTTATCCCATACCAAAGACAAAGTTGTCTGGCCTGAAGATCTGTCCAAAAGGCCCGGAACGGACAGAGTCCATAGTGCCTGGCTCCAGATCTACTAAGATGGCCCTAGGAACATACTTGCCACCTGCAATAAAAAGACACATGTTAAAATGGTCAAAAACACGCTATAAGAATGCCAAGATTGACACACGTAGCGTGCAGGTTTGTTTCAAAAGTTTCAACCTGAAGCCTCGTTATAGTAGACATTGATTCTGTCCAGCTGCAGGTCACTGTCTCCGTGGTAGGTTCCCGTTGGGTCGATGCCATGCTCGTCACTGATCACCTCCCAGAACTACAGACAGGTCAATTAGTGACAGCAAGCCAGAGACCAGTTAAATGCGTATTGTGCAGTGTCGAGACATTAAAATGGCAACAGCTAAATCCAAAGCTATTTATATCCTGCTGTACTTGTTGACCCACAGGAGCTCCACCAAGTGTTTAATCACTTAGCTGATTGACAATAAATTTAATCAGAGAGTAATAACACAGGTCATTTAAGTAAGAGGAAATATTTCCTCACTTGTGATGTACGCTGTTTTTATTCTATTCTGTTGGGAATATTAGGTAGACAAAACAAGCAATCTGTTTTTATAATTTCAGAATCCAATTTATTATTATTATTACTGTTATTATTAATAGTCATGCATGCCCAGAATCATATGGGAAACATTTTTGAAGCAGTCTTAATTCTTGTTTGGTTCAGAGACACCTTTAAAGGATGGGCTGGGGTGATAAAAAAAAATGAATAAGGCTTTAACAGAAAATATGAAGTAAAACATCAGCCTACTTATCGTTATAATTAAATATGATTACATTTGTGGTGAGAAAAAAAAACTGCATAGCTGCATGCCTGCCGGCGTTCCAGTGCATTCGGGTCTGAGCCACACCCCTCTCAGTGTGGCCCCACACACACACACACACACACACACACGCGCACACACACACACAGTCTGTTCATTCATTAAATTCCTGAAAAGGGGGATTAATGATTTGACAGCCTAAATCAATATAACCTTACACCCAGGCACGCTGACAGCATGATGTGTTACACTGACAGGAGCCCGTGGTTCCTGTTTATGTGTGGTCGTTCTCTTAAAAGGGCATCAAGTGACAATAGTGGGGATGTCGCGACTTGCCACCGCCCATCCTGAAGGATGCTTTTGTACGCTGCCGTTACCACAGTCTTATACAAGACTTTCCACCCCACTATGTTGACCTATTTACTATTTCCTGTGGGCAGCATGAACTCTTACTAAGCGACACGTCGACAGCATCACGGATAAAGTTGCGTTTCGTTACATAAACACAGTTACAGTTAACAGGTAGACGACATGCCAACTGGAATGTTTGTTTTTCTCACCTTTGCTCCAATCTGGTTCCCGCACTGCCCGGCCTGCAGATGCACAATCTCACGCATTTTGTCGCTTCGGTGTGGGGTGTCTCTGCTGCTGCTGGAGAAACAGGGGAAAGCTTGTGACGGGCTCCGGTTTTGCGTGTGCACGGTCCTGACCCTCCAGGATCAGTCGACAGTCTGGCTGAATGGCGGAGGCGCTGTGGCTGCGGATTAAGCGCTCCGTCCCCTCCCACCGTCTGCGGCTGCGCCGTTACTCCCGGTGCTGCAGCATGACGTCATCGCCATGGCAACGGGAACCGGGCACAGCCGGAAAAATTGGCCTGCATGGGCATGACATGCCTGTGAGATAACACTGGAGAGAGTAAACTACTAGATTCATTTGCTGGGACTTTCAGAAAGCTACAATGAGCAGAGATAAAATCATAAACTCTTTTGTGGCTCGGAATCCAGAGGCCTCTGAATTGTCTCTCCTATCCCCAACATTTTGCCCTCTGTGAAAAGTATAGGGTTGTAGTTAACTAGTTACTGGTTTTGCTCTTATAGGTCAGTGCACCAGCATTTGTAGCTTACCCAGATGAAGTTAGATGATCCTGGTTACACTAATCTGGGTTTGTTTTTTTTCAAAGGCACGAGAGAATTACATTAACAAAAATGAATTCAGTTATCTGAGATAACTGTGTGCTGCTGTGGTCACTGATTAATGGAAATATATTGATATAGAAAACCGTGATTCAGGTCGATTCAATTCACTTTATAGCACCAATTGACAACAGCTGCCTCAAGGTGCTTTATATTGTAAGGTAAAGACCCTACAGTATTAGAAAGAAAGCCCCAGCAATCAGATCGCTCCCTATTAGGAAAACAAGTAGCAAATGACTGGGACTACCTTTATGCTGTGGGTCTAATCTTAAAATTAGAAAGGGTGTCTGTCTCCTAAATCCAGGCTGGGAGCTGGTTCCACAGAAGACAGGCTTGATACCTGAAGGCTATGCCTCCCATTCTACTTTTAGAAGCGCTAGTAATTAAAAGTAAGCCTGCAGTCTGAGAATGAAGGTCTCTGTATGGTGCTCTGAGCTCCTTAAGATACAACGACCTTCAAGAACTAGTATGTTAGGAGAAAGTTTAAATTAAATTCGGGGTTTAACAGGGAGCCGAAGAGATGCTAATATGAGAGAAATACGGTCTCTCTTTGTAGTCCGCGTCAGTATTCTCGCTGCAGTGTTTTGGATCAACTGGAGACTTTTCAGGGAGCTTTCAGAGTGACCTGATTACAATTACAAATACATTACAGTAGCCCAGCCTAGAAGTAAAAAATGCATGAACTAGCTTTTTAGCATCACTGTGAGACAAGATGGATCTATTCTTAGAAATATTGCGCAGATGCAATAAGGAGTTCTACATATTTGTTTAATGTGTGCACTGAAGGACATATCCTGATTAAAAATTTCTCCAAGATTTCTCACGGTGTTACTTATGGCTATGATAATGCCAAGTATCTGGTTAGACACCATGTTTCTAAGATTTTTACAGCCGAGTGCAATAACCTCAAGTTTATCTGATTTTAGAAGCAGGCAATCAGAGGTCATCCAGGCCTTTATGTCTTTAAGGCTGTGCCCAAATCCAGGGGCTGCACGTGGGCTGCATCTTTGGAAGGCCGCAAAGACCAGAAGGCCGGAAGTGAGCTGCTGTTGAATTCGATGGTCTTGTCTACGATGCACTGCTTCCATCACCTAGCAATCGTGACAGTAGCAGCTACAGACATGATGGACAGCTTTGTTTGATAGAAATAGAGGGAAAAAAAATCTTTATTTTATCCCATTTGTTTTACGGGAGAATAATGAGATATTTCATTGGTGTGTGTGTGTCCATTTAGCCAACAGTAATGCTAACTTGAACAACTTTGCTAAGCTAGATCATGAAACTAGTGTCTTTTCATTTTGACAGTACAAATATAATAGGTCCTACATTATATATATAATTTTATTATGACATATATTTTCTATACATTAAAAAAAAAGATCAGTCATGGAATTTAACTGTTGTCTCAAATACTGCACTTCATATAAAATCCAAGGTACATTTATTTCCATTTCATATCACTTTCTACCTAAGCTTGTTTCCACCACTGAAAATAAAAAAAATTGCCATCCATAACTCAAAATTTTGAGTTAGGTACCTTACATTTTGAGTTAATAAGTCAAAATTTCAAGAAAATAGCAGAAATAGTGAATCCGTGAAGGTACATCATTTCCTTGTTACCCGGAAGCAGGAAGGTGAAGGCATCAGCTGTCCAGCTGATTGACATGAACTTTTTTGCAGTTATCATTCATTGGAAGGCATTCAAGGCTGAAGAACTTGGTGCCAATGTGTTCATGTTTGCTATATACTGGTAGCTCACTGGTGGTGTCACTACCCGATTTTGAGTGTGCATGTGTTTGCATCATCTGTTTCCAGGTAACAAGGAAATTACATCATTTACAGAGCTTCCTGATTGGCAGAGCTAATTCGAAATTTTAAGTTATTAACTCAAAATTTAGATATACTTAACTTGAAATTTCAAGTTATGTTCTCTAAATTTTGACTTATTAACTCAAATTTTTGAGTAAACTTGAAATTTTGAGATACCTAGCTTGAAATTTCTATTTATTTTTTTCAATATTTTGACCTATTAACTTGAAATTTTGAGGTATGGATGGCAATTTTTTTTTCCAGTGGCAGAAACGAGCTTCCATAGATCTGTATTCTCTTTGTCACCACATTTTTGCTATTGTAATTTCGTATATGCCTGTTTCATTTGGTGTTGGAAATGCAAACACAGGAAGCAAATATTTAGCAATTGTTTTAAATGTTTCCACTGGTCCCTCAGTTACAGCGAACAGCTGTCTATTCTCCCCCTGTTCTCCTCTCCATCTCTCAGCTGGTTGGGTCCTTTTCCTCACACACTGCCAAATTTATCCTGGCGTATCATCAGAGGTGGAAAGCCTTTGTCCCGTCACCTCTCGCCTTGCACCAGTGTGTTTCTCAGTCTCTCCTGACTCTGGACAGCTACAGTCCTAAGACAGAGGTAATCAACCATGGCAGATAAAAATAGCAAAAGTTATTTAAAGTGGGCAGCACAGTGGCACAGTGGATAGCACTACTGCCTCACAGCAGGGTTCGAATCCACCATCTGGCCAGGACCTTTCTGTGTGGAGGGCCCTGTTCTTGGCTTGGGGTGGGGTGACCGACCTCTGGCGAGGTTGGCTGTTTGTTGCCTCTGGTTCTCTGGGGCTCTTGCCCTCTGGCTGTGTGGGTGCTCTGGCCGGGCCTCCCTCTTCCTCTGCTGAGGTGGGCATGGGCTTCTGGTTTCTGGAGGGCGTTGTTGCAGCTTGTCACTTACATGCATGCACGCACGCATGCACGCATGCACACACACACACAAACAAAGCATGCTTGTTTCTGTTTTTCTCTTTCAGGTGATGTTTGTTTTTTTTTGTACATTTGACTGTTACTGTATATATGATATTATATGATTTTATCATATATAATAAGAGCAGGTACCAAGACATCACATACAGTACCAGTCAAAAGTTTGGACTCACCCAGTCATATGAATGGGTGAGTGTGTCGACTTATTCATGCTCGTGGAAAAGAACCCCTCAGAGATGCAAGAAGTGGAGTTTTGAATTTCAATAACAATGCAAACAATGTTTGCATTGTTATTGCTGGAAGTACCTGTTAGAAAATAGCCAAGAGATATTGCACACGCGGTTGGCTTCATTATTCATCTTGGCTGTAGCATTCAGTCCATGACTGATGGTATTAAGAACTCAGAATTTGCCAAGAAAACATTTTCCACATCATTATACAACTACCAGCAGCCAGACTGCTGACACAAGGCAAGTTCACTCCATGAGCTAATGCTCTTGATGCCAAATTTGAGTCATACCATCTGTAGCCTCAACACAAGTCAAACTTCATCAGACCATGCTATAGTTTTTCAGCTATCTTGTTTTGATGTGCATGTGCCCAGTACAGCCTCAGAGCCTTGGCTCCTGGAAGAGAGGACTGAAACCCAAAATGGTCTTTTGGTGTTGTTGCTCATTTGCACTAAGGTTTGAGGTGTTCCATGCGCATTGTCTTTTCTCATTTGTAGTAGTCGTTACATGAGTTTTGAACATTTATGTCAACTGATGCTGCACAAATATTTAAACTACCAGTCATACCACAGATGAGAACATTAATTGCTTTTCTCATTAGTCAGCTTATACATCCTTGATTCCTTTCCTTCCAACATGTCCTCCCATCCGAACGACAGTGTCAGTCGTTTGTTCCAAAATGACTCATATGATCATTTCCAAAAATGAGCGCCCCTACATGTGGCTTTGTGTGTCATGGTAGCGTGTAGTGTAGCTGGAACATTATGTTTGGGTCCATCCGACAGCATCGAGTTGCACCTCAGACTGTCTGGGAGCTCAGTGATGCTCAGGTCACCAGACGTTGTCTTATGAAGCACATGTCCTCACAGTGTCAGGCATGCATACAAACACCTGGGGGCCAAGCAAACTACTAAGTACCACGTTGAATTGCTGCAATTAAATTTCAGTTTGCTGAAATTTAATTAAAATTAAAGTTTGCTGCATAATTTTTTCACTTTGATTTTTGGGGTGTCTTTGAATTCAGCCTTATTGATCATTTTCATCAAATGATGTGGCATCCTCTCATCCTCTCATCCTTTCATTCTTTCATGTAAGACAGAATAAATATGCTGATCAATTATTAAATCACTTACTAACAGGGGCTTAGAAGAGCGTATTCTGGAACATAATTTGTAATCTCGTTGTGACTGTTTATATTAAATATATTTATAAGTGTATAAAGGCATACTATTTTTGAAAATCGGTATTGTGGTGACATACCATCAAATGACCTGATCATAGCATCAGGTCATCTGATGGTATGATGAGAGGATCAGAGGAAATGTGTCATG
Source organism: Cichlasoma orientale (assembly GCA_034780415.1). Lineage (NCBI taxonomy): Eukaryota > Metazoa > Chordata > Actinopteri > Cichliformes > Cichlidae > Cichlasoma > Cichlasoma orientale. The sequence continues at coordinate 122,403 of JAVDPK010002779.1, read as the reverse complement.
CAAGCAATACAGTTATTTTATTTAATAAAGGTGATGCCAGATCTTATCCTCTGCTCTGTGCGCCCCGTAGTTGTGCCCAAAACCTCTTCTCTGTTTTGTAGAAACAGAAAAAAGAAGGAAAAAAATTTTTTTTATGAAATGACTTTTAGAAAATATAGCTAGAGCCACTATAGGATGTCAAATTGTCAGACTGAACTGAACTGTTAATTTGTTTGTTTGTTTGTTTTTTAATTAAGGAAGGTCTGATTCATTTGCAAGACTGGGGTAGCTGCCTCTCTTGGCTAAGTTGAAAACCAACCTAGACAGTTAAGATTGCTGTAAACCTAATTATTAACAATTGTATTAATAATCTAGCATCACCTTTGGGCAATGAGGGATGCAAAGGGCATCAGAAAAGCTGAATGTATGGTAGGTTAGCAAAAGAAAGGAAAAGTATAACAGCACTTTCAGGTACGTTAAAAAACATGTAATAGATGATTTGGAATATGATTTATGATTTATAATTTCTATGATTTAAAATAATAGATGTGGTTCATAATAATTATTCATTTTATAGTGATGCAGTAACAATTTGAACAGGCTCAGATACGACACCGACCGAACTGTCTCTATTTCTCTCGTTACACTTCACAACCTCTCTAGAAACAGCAAGCAGCTGTTTTCAAAAGCTCTGATAAACGTTAGTCTAACAAGGTTAGACCAACGTTTAGATTACAACCATGTAAACAGAGCCAGCCAATGACCAGAGTGATGTTATTTGTTAGTTTGTTGGCTATATTTCAGTGTGTTCCTGGCTCTGGCTGCAGCACCGACGGGTAACTGAAATGTTATTGACCAGTGAGAATCATGTCGCTGAAGGTCGTCTGAGGTAAGGACACGTCAGTGCGAAGCACAAAAGGACCTACAACAACCAAACTAATCATAATGTTTACGTCCTCGCTGATTTCCCAGTAGAATCTGAAACTCAGTCGTTATCCAGCTTATTGCTGTTGATTTGTACTGTAAGTGCTGCTTCTAGTCAAATTTCACCTCCTCACTTACATTCAGTGTTTTATTTGGGAAACTATGACTGTTGGAAGAAAAGGTTGAGGAATGCATCCCTTTTGCAGAGTATCACATACAACTTCTATTTCCTTCCAGTCTCTGTTTTCTAACTTCCTGTCTCTATGGGCAACAGCACAAACAAAACAAGCTGCTTCCTAATGAAGGACAAATGTTCAGGGCCAAAGCTCCCAATGAAGACACTGACATCATCTACGTTTTCTTGGGAATTCTGCTGTAGAGAGAAACATCAAACAATGAATGCAATACACTTAGGGGTAATTTTATTAACTGATTCCATATGTTTTGTTCAGAGGACATTCAAACCAGAAAATATTTGGGACAAAAATGAAATCCTTTAGAACAGCACATTACATACACTGTGAAAGATATGTACACTCTAAGTGCCTATACATCTGCTTCTCCATAAATTAGACCATTTTCAGAGTTCAAGAGAACGCCCAAGTAGAATTAATGATGGTTCAGTTCCATTCAGTGTTCCTGTATGTAACAGCAGTGAATCAGCACATACAAATACAGGACCTCCACTGCTTGGGATGTGGAAACATTAATACGCATGCAAAGTGCTAACTGTAGTTAAGTCTGCCAGTGAGTCTAAGAAGGCCTGGTATTTAATCAGTTACTCACATGGCAACAATGCAACGCATAACATCATGCAAATATCAGTCAGGAGTTTCAATTAGGACTTTTCTCATTTCCCCTCTCATCTCCTCTGTTTTCTGTCCTCATGCTTGTGACCAGGAAACCAATCTCAGTATGCCACATTAAGGGGTGCCTCAGTTCCTATAATGCATCTGCAGGGGAGAAGAGTGAGGAGAGAGGAGCTAGACCAGCTCTAGCTACAGTATGAGCAGGTGTGGGTGCAGCCCAGAAACATATGACATTTGTTCAGCCAATAGAAAAAAGAATACAGAAAGCACAGGTAGCATTTTCAACTTCTGACTGGGTGGGCAGCCAACAGGACATGTACAAGGTCTCCCACTGCACACATTCAAATGGATAGCCTCCTTTAATGTTATTATTTTCTTTATTCTGTGCCATAAATTCTAAATTGTTGTTCCTGTTCACCTGCTGTAGCTGCTTTTGTGCTGGTAAGATGTGTTCTACTGCTCTCTCCCACCAGCCCCTGGTTAAGCTACGATGCACGATGTTTTGGCCAGAATAAATGTTGCTAATGTGTTGGCCATTTTTCCTTATATCCACTTCACATTGGATGCAGATCACTGGGAGAGAACCTGCCACTATATCTGTGTAACGTTTTTTTTCTGATGTGTATCATTGTCTTGAACTGTTGTTTAAAAGATTCTCGCGTTCTTTAATGTTCTATTTGGACTGCATTTAATGGATAGCCTAAAAAGATCCATATCTAATGAACACACCCTTTTCTTCTGATGCTTCTGTATTTTTGTGCAAACATGTGAGATTATACAGTACCAGTCCAAAGTTGAGACACTGGTACTGTATATTGAGTGATTATTTTCATCTTGCTTTTATTACAACTACCCTAAATGCATTGAATATAGCAGTATTTGTAAAACCTATCTGCCTATGTACCCATTTACTGTTTTTCCCCTTTACACCTATAAAAGACACAGCTGGATGATACAAATCATTATGTAGGGAGGAATAAGTACTACTTTTTATTCACGACATATTTTTGTTATTTAAGATGATCATATTTTCTGCCCTATGTTGTAAAATAAAAAGATGTACGTATATCTGCACATTCTTGACACATTGTGGCCTAATTATGTTGGTCAAAAAATTAGGAACACTTTGAAAACACATCAGAGCTCAATGGGAAAAAATCATGCTGGATATCTATACTGATATGGCCTGGGTAGTGTGTTCGGAAGGATGCCACATCATTTGATGGAAATTAAAATGATCAGCATACAGAAGGCTGAATTCAAAGGGAAAAATATGTAACAGGCTGGTCAATTTTGTTAAAATTTAATTGCAGCAACTCAAAATGGTGCTCAGTAGTTTGTCTGGCCCCCACTTGTTTGTATGCATGCCTGACAATGTGAGACCATGCTCTTAATAAGGTAACGGCTGGTGTCCTCACGGATCTCCTCCCAGATCTGGACCAGGGCATCAATGAGCTCTTGGACAGTCTGAGGTGCAACCTGGCAGTGTTGCATGGACCTAAACATAATGTCCCAGAGGTGTTCTATTGGATTTAGGTCAGGCAAGTGTGGGGGTCAATGGCTTGCAATTCCTGCCTCCTCAGACCCCATTGGACACCCCATTGTTCCACGTAGGCAGGGCTCCTCACTCGTGGACTGACAAGATGAAGACTCTCATCAATATTGGAATCCAACTCATTCCACAGCCGACCCTCCCCATATTTTCTTCCCTCAATCTTCCCCATCACCCTGCCCCTCCCACATCACTATGACAGAACCAATCACTGAGTAAAAGTCTGAGTCTGACTGATATGCGTTGGGTTCTGGCTTCAGTAGTGATACTTTCTCCCTTAGGAAAAGCCAGGGCCCTGTGGAATTCATGTTGCCTTTTTAATCCCTATATTTACACGAAACAGAAGAACAGTTAAACATGTAAGAATAAAATGGGGTTCAGTTTCCAACTTACGGAGGATAGCATGTGTACCTTAAAATATACCAGTAAGTTCTGTTACCTCAGTGTTAGATTGCTAGTTAACAAATCACTGGTAATTAATGGCACCATTATTAGTTACTATTATTAGTTACAACCTAGATTTTTTTGGGGGATATAATTCTAAATGCACCAACAAATTCCAGTTTTATGAATAAGGAATTGGCAAGAAAGGCATAGGAGTGGCTGCCATGCTGATATGTGGTATCTGATATTCGGTGCAAGGAAATGACATTTGTTTATTTTATTTCCTTTAAATATCTTTGTTTTTTGGTTCAAAGTGATTCAAGGCGACATTTCTCGACCTCCAAGAAAATCTGCAAATAATGTTTGATGAGTTTCCTGAACTGCTTTCAGTTATTTGCACTGACCACAATTTTCTGATCATATCAGGGGATTGTAGCATTCATCTAGACAATAACATGGACAGTAATAACAAAGAACTTTCTGCTCTACTGAACACTTTTGGTTTTTTGCAACATGTGAAAGGGCCCACACACACACACACACACACACACACACACACACACACACACACACACACACACACACACACACACACACAC
>JAVDPK010002779.1:104289-115956 GCA_034780415.1 Cichlasoma orientale | reverse complement strand
ATATATATTTATATATTTGTGTGTGTGTGTGTGTGTTTGTGTGTTTGTTTGTGTGTGTGTGTGTGTGTGTGTGTGTGTGTGTGTGTGTATATTAAATTAACTGAATTGAAGTGAAGTGAATTTCTTTTAAAGACTTGACCTTCATTTTGCTCTCAACTACTGTATATCTGTAAGGTTTTGTGACTGTTTTGCATAGTTTGAGCTTTCACTTTGAAAGGATCTGTCAACACGCAGACAGATATACAAACCAGCTCCTAACTTCTGCAATAATTCCTGCTTCAGGACCAGGTTTTACACACACACACAGCTAGGCACACAGAGTCATAAGATGAATCACTGCAAATGAATCTGTAAAGTACTGCTTGCTGCTTAACTGTATTATGTATAACAGGAGTCTAAAAAATAAAGTTCTGTGTTTATGTCTATTGATTGTATCTCACTGTAGTAATAGCAGCTATCCACAAAGGGGCGATATATATCTTATTTTGGTCAGCTAATCACACTGCGGTGTCTAACTCATGATGGGGGGGGGGGGGCTTAGGCTAATTAAATTATGGTGAAAAACGTAGCCTCGGGTTAACTGAAGCTTATTGAAGTGCTTCTTTTTACATATACCAATGTTTATCTTTTTGCAGCATTCTGAATGCCTACGGAGAGAAGTAGCACATTAAGAGACTAATACTCAAAACACACACACGCCATCCTGCTGCTATAAATGCCTCCTGCTATTGTGATAACACCCCAGGTCACATTTGTCTTTCTCACTGAATCTCACATCACTGCTATGATTATCATCAGAGCATCTCCTCCTCTACATCAGTCTTACTATTACTCTTCTTTACCTACATTTTATTGTAAATTGTATTACTTTCTTGCTACTGTAACATAATAATTTCCCTTGCGGGATCAATAAAGTGTCCATCCATCCGTCCAGCCATTCTTTCCCCTCGTACGATGGTCAAATCCCACATTTGAAACATAAGCGCAGACTTCTTTCTAACTGTTCATAAATGTAATTTTTAAAATATGTTATGCTTAAATGAACACTTGACTGCCCATTTCTCTTTTTATGCATGAGGTGGTGGATATATTTCCTCTTGTTAATGAGAGTCATAAAAGCTAGCCTGGCGGAAACACCTCATCATTGAAGAGGGCATTCAGGTCTCTGAAAGGACACATACTCATGCACACACACACACACAAAATGTGTGTACACATACACACCAAAACAAAGTGAAAAAAACTGCCTGATTTCTTGGTATAAATGGGATAAAAAAAATGTTCAGGATTGCAGCTAGAAGGACTTTTAACAAATTACAGTATATCATTTATTTTGCTATTCACACAGTTTTTAGTAATATTGAGTAGATATTCACACCTCGGTTTCTCAATTGATGTGTGAGTTACTGGAGTAGGATTCTGGATCTGCTACTTGTTTATCTGTATGACATTAGATAAGAATGTGGTAATTGGCGTTGGCTGTTGGTCATTGTTACTAATCAATATATATCAGGCAAAGACAACAGTGTAGTGAGGTTGGCAAAGCTGTGGAAAGAGAGCTTGTGGGTGGAAAGTGTGATTGTATGCCTTTATGTGCAAGAGCACTGGCATATGGATGTCTTATGAAAATGTGCCTATTGTGTCTCACCTCTTGCTGTTTCACAATTTTTCTTCATATTACAGCCAACAAAATATATAAAAGAAAAGAAAATAGGAATACTTTTGAAGTTGACCTAGTGTGACTGCTTATTTTCTTTCATACTATTACATTGGTAGATGCTTGTACTGTATTAAACATCATTATGTTTCAAATAATGAGGTAATCATAGGCTTCACTCTGCTTCAGACACTCACTTAAAAAAAAAAAATCTGTATGATGTTAGTGAGAGCAGCTACCCCAAATATGGTGATCTCAGACACAGTGCTTAGGCTACAGGCACATTCGCTCCATCCATCTGCTGTTCAAACCTTCTGTGTGCAAAGTGCAGCCAATCAGAAGCCCCTTAAAATAAGAGGGGTAAGAAAATATTTGTTCCAAAAACATTCAGTGTTCTAGTTGGAATATAATGACCTAACATTTTAAAAACAATTTTAATGACATTTTTTTTTTCAATTAAATGGAACCTATCCTAGCTGACTTTGGCAAGAGGCAGCAAATACAGAGAGACACCCGATCATTCACACTCAGATTCAGATCTACGGCCTATATTGAGTCACCAGTTAACCTAACCCGGAGAGAACCCATTCAGGGAGAACATGCAAACCTGGCCCCAGCTGGTGGGTGGATTCTAACTCAGAAACTTCTTGCTGTGCGGTGACAGTGCTAACCAAAGCATGCCAAAATATCAAAATGAACATTTTGGACTTAATCCTAAATTGACAAAGTGTACTGTATATTCCTCTAAGCATTCATCTAAAGGTACATTTTGTCATCTCGTGCCTCAATAGCATCCTGAAGAATGTTTTTCATTAAGAATTTTCTTCCATTGTTACTGTGCAACATTGTAGCAACATTTTACAATATGAACAAAACATCTCAACAACACCCTCAGAATATTGCACTGTATTAGTTTAAATTTTAAGCTCACAGAAGAATTGTTTGAATATTGAATTAAAACATTATCTTTAAAATATCATTAGAACCTGTAGGTAATGCTACAGTGGTAATGCGGGTTAATGTGAGTGGCATTAAAAACAAAACACTGTTATATTGCTCATTTATTGATTTTTTTTGCCTCACTTGGACTCTGAGTCACAGACTTCATTAGGTAAAATGAAGATATATAATGCACATGGATAATTACAGCGGTGGCTGTTTTAATATCCCCAGATTTTGTGGGCAATGCTGGAAAAATCAATGACTCCTTCACAGCAATATTAAATTTCAAGTATTTTGCATCAATGCTGTAATGTAATTTGTTTCTTCAGCATTAAGGTCACTGTGTGAGCCAGAAACAAAGTTTTGTGTCTGTATTATCTCTAAATACCACAATACTGAAACTGCAATATCCGGTAATACATTGTACATCAGCTACATTGACTACATTGGACTTTTTTGTTTAGATCACAATTATCTGATTTTCTGATGCATTTTTAAAATTGAAAGTCTCAGCAGACAAGAAAATGGCAAGCTCCAATACACTTTTTTGTGAGTGAATTATGGTTTCAGTCCAAGCCTCATCACTTACACCGCTTGACTTTGTGTGGGCCACCATTATGTGAATAATGAGTAGCCTTGAGTGTATTTAAATCCCAACCTGTGTTTCAAATATAGGCTACTATATAGGCGCTATAAAAACCAAGCAACGCAGAGAGGAGACCTATGAAAATGTCAATCATGTGACAAAAGTGACATAACTGTTCATTACCATGCACATGCATCAAGATGTTAACTGGTTGCCTACCACACTCATCTTTTGTTATGCGCCGTAACCATAGCAACAAAGAAACAGAAAGGCAGTAATTTAAACAGCTTGCCGTACACTTTTCACCTGATGAGACTTCATTTTTTCCTTCGCCAGAAATCAGTTTAACTGTTAAAAGAACATCAATATTCTTGTAATTTGTAGTTGTTGATTGTTTTCAGTGATTGATTAGATGCTCAGTAAATATTCTAAGACTCCACAAGGATAAAAATAGTTACGGTGCTGTGAACAAAAGAGCAATTTAAAATCAACAGACAAGTGCAGCACCTGAGAGATCCACCCAGCAGGTGTGCTGTCTGGACAGGTTGTAACTCTATCAAAGACCTGAGAGATCCTTGAACAATCAATCCCACCGTTTACAGCTGTTTAAAATAAATTGCTTAGCCACTGTGCCGCCTATAGCACCTTTTTTCCCTTTATCACTTGAAAGTCTGTCGTATATCTTTGAAATTATTCCCTTATTAAATTATCAATAAGTTAGAACACAAACAATGCTGAACACATTTTATAATTTCTCGGCTGCTTCTCTGAATCATCTCTAAATGCCTACATCAATCGTTTTTCTACCTTTAAGATTAGACTTGAAACTTTTTTTAATCAGAGTTTAGCTTCTTTTTTTTTCTTTTTTTTTGCATTCATACATAAATTACAGCCCTGAAGCCTTTTTTAGACATTACCCAACAGAGGAGCATGTAAAAAGACAAACGTAAGAATGTCAAAACAGCTGTGGGTGTGTGCACCAGTAATCAACAGTTATGATAAAATACAGATAACTATTAATAAAAAAATAAGTATTATCTAAACCCACAGCTCTGCTGTATGTCCTTGAAAGTTTAATGTTTTAGGAAGTTGGTATTTTTACTGTTTTCTGTTTTTTAGCTGTAGCACTGTATGTGGTTTATGCTGTGCCTACTAATGTGTGTCCTTGTGGTTATAGTTTATAAGTGCAAACACTACAAAGTAAAAAGCATAGTTTACATTCACAGACATGCACATACCCACGTACTGAAATTTGCATGCATAAAGAGCATACAGTAAGTATGTTTTATGCGGTGTTTTCAGAAGATGAAGCTGTCATGAACAGAAATGCACTGCAGGAAGAAGGTTTAGAGGAGGTGATGGGCGCAGCAGAAAAAGGTGTAAGAAAATTCCAAAGTCTAAAGCCTTAATAGTGTGCTGTATCTTTTATCATTGCATCATTGCAACAATGAGAAAACACAACTAGCTGATTTTATTTTTGGCTGAGTTTAATATAAGTCTTGGGCAAAAGTATTATCCATTATTTCTTTTCACTTTTTTTTTTTGCTTTCAAGGAGACAGATTTTCTTCAAATTTTTTTTAAAAGTGGTCTTGGTTATTTTTAAAGGTCTTTCAAAGCTTTTCTTTGGACATTGGCTCCTTTTTCATTCATTTTCAGTCCAGTTCTATGAATTATTTAAGCATAAAAAGGCACCCAAAGGGCTGAACCAGTGTTGTATCTACATATAACACGTAACTTAGCAAATAACCAATTTTAAATTCTGTCTTTACGCAATTTGTTACTAGAATCCTGTCACAAGAAACAGAAATTATTCGCTGTTAAATCTACACAAAAAAAGCCTGGGATGTTTCAGCATGGTGTGCAGTATGTCCTTAAAATTATTAAGGAAACTGAGCAAGTGCAGGATAAAAGAAGAAATGGCAGATTGAGCAACCTACAACAGATGAAGGGAATCTGAAAGTCATGTCCTGAAGAAATAGAAAAAAATCTAGCAAAGATGTGACACAGGACCTGCGAGATGCATCTGGCCCTTCAGGTGATCCATGTACTGTTCACTGAACCTCATCAGAAATGGTTTCATTGGAAGAGTGGCTCTCAAAAAGCCATTCTTAAGGAAAGCAAACCGGTAGAAAAGGCTGAGGTATGCCAGACCACACAACTGAAACTCAGTGGCAACAAGTCTTATGGAGTAATAAATCCAAATTTGAAATTTTTTGGTTCAAATCATCATCAGTAGTACATATGGAGAAGGTCAGGAAAGAGATACAACAGTCAACAGCCATCTGTAAAACACAGTAGAAGCTCTGTTACAGTTTGGAGCTGCATTTCAGTCGGGGGTGTTGGAAATCTTTTCAGAATAGTTGGAATTATGAATGCAGAGAAGTACCATCACATTTCAGTCCACCATATAATACCATCTGGAAAGCATCTAATTGGCAGAACCTTGACTTTTTTCAGCGTGACAATAATCCCAAATACCCAAAACAATTAAATCATACCTGGATAGAAAAACACAAGGGAAAACTATCAGTCAGACTATCACTGGCCTCCCCAGAGCCTGGACCTCAACATTATTGAAGCAGTGTGACAACATCTTGACAGTATCCAAAGAAGAGCTTTGAATGTTCTTCAAGAGATGTGGACAGCTATTCCTGAAGGCTGTGCTGAACAATAAAGGTGATCATACCAAAGACTGACTTTCAAGCTCATTAGAATTATGCAAACTCTGTCTTTGCCTCAGAGAATATATTTCCATGAAGGTTTTTTTTTTTTTGCACATTTCAATCATTTGATGCACATATTTCCCATTTTGAACGCAAAATATAAAGAAAAGAGGAGTGACTCAACAGTTTTGCACAGTACTGTATGTCCTGACCACTCTTTTCTATACTGCATGTATCAAGAAAGCTTTACATAGAGCTGGCTCATGTGTCCTTGAAACATCCCTTAGTTATTGCTGCTATATCCTCATACTGCTGGGGGAGATCCCGTGCTGCACTACACAGCTCACCTCTACATCCATTTTCTTTCATTTTATTCATTTATATGCCACCATTGCATGCCATTAACTTTGCCTCTTCTGTGCGTTGTCCCTTCTCTCCACCTTTTCCTTTTTTCATGCTCCTGACTGTCACCTTCCCGTTCTTATCTTTCCCCTCACCCTCTAACCAGTCGTGACAGATGGCTGGCCTCCCTGAACCTGGTTCTGCCAGAGGTCTCTTCCCGTTAAGAGGGAGTTTTTCCCTCTCACAGTGGCCAAGTGTTGGTCATAAGGAATTGTTGGATCGTTACGGTGGCGTGGGGCTTTACCTTATGTAATAAAGCAACTTGAAATGAATAAGCTGTGAACAGGAGCAATATTAATAAGACTTCATCTGAATTAATTAATCGTGTATTGAGATGTAACGTTATTTTATGAATGCAGAGTTACAGGGTGTAAAACTTCTGAAAATAGTCAAGAAAAGACTATTGAGTAATACGTGAAATTTACACTTGGGTGCTTACTGAGGCGTGTCCCACAGGCACACACAGACACACACACATGCACTGTCAAGCGCATTTGCGTATTATCATAATTGCAGCCATTAGGAAGTCAAAACCCACAAAATTAACATCCAACTAAACAAGCCAAAAGCAAATAGATGGAATTAATTGTATGATGAAATGTGTCTGAAGGGAACATTTATGTCTATATAGAATACAAATGCTCTCTCTTGTTCACTGTTTTTCCATCTTTTGCCTCTTTCTTCCTGTTTCTCAAAGAGAACAAACAAAGGAATTTAATCAACTCAGGGCATATCACTGAGAACAACGCAGTGCGTGCACGAGAGTGTGCACATGCATGCACACATGTGAACACATAATTCCAAAGCTCGGGTTTCAAAATGGCATGCACATGCACATTAATTATTCAGTGGTTTTTCAATAGCCTGCAGCATAAAACCTGATGGCTAATAGAAACACCGAACTCAGACAAAAAAAAAAAAGCTTTCAAAACAGTCCTTTAAAGAAGCATGTTTTTTAAAATACATAATGTGAGGTTTTTAATTCAAAGGTCTATTTGTAACCCACTGGATATCCTTCAGTATCTAGTGTTGCATTGCCAAATCCATTATATTTATCTGAGATCTTTGTTTGCTTTGTTGATGTTAAATCCTTTTCTCTTGATTCAGGTTTTTCACATTAAAAAAAAAAAAAAGTTCCAGCAGACACAGTCCCTTTAATATGGCCAGATAGACAGACAGAAGAGAGGAGAAAATACTGTGAAAACGTTATTACGGATAAAAGATCATTTTGTGAATATCAGGTAGATGCTTTTCCACAGCTGACCTCGTTAGCCTGAATATTACCTGTTTCATTAACAAAAATCAGTTGTGTCCCTAAATGTGTGTGTGTGTGTGTTTGGGAGGTGAGGTAGGCTTGCTGAAAGTGAATAAATGTGCTTTCCCAAACGTCACGCTTCTCATGTGTCCTACATTCTGCTTTGAATAAAAATGTCTCTTTTTTTGTCTAATTTGGTTAAAAACATTGAACAAGTAGGCTTATTGTTACAAAGTGTATCATTGCGTTCGTTTCAGTCAGACAACATGCATTTGACATGTTATTTTTCACCAGGTAAACAGAGTTTGCCGAAAGGAAGGACCTCGTCATCCCCCCCGAATACTTTTGCAATGATTTATTGGGAAATAATGAGTAAATACCTGCAGGTGGGCGCTGGTGCAGAGCAAGAGCAGCATTGGAAGAACAGAAGGAAAGACGGGAAATATTGAGGAGTGAGTTGTGTCACCTCTATGTAGCAGTACAAATCAAGCTGACTGGCTGAACTTTTGCCACGTCAACTAAGAAAAAAAAAATCTTTCCGCCATATGCTGTTTTCTTTTTGAGCACAAAGCCTTCAATAAAATCATTGATCATCTTCAATTAATTACTTTTAGCATGTCTTTATTTAACTGCTGCTTCCCAAACATACAGTCAGTTCAATTTGCAGTTGTTATGTGGGCACAATTACAGATTCTGTTGAAAGAATTGTTTAGATGTTATATTAAGGTCATATTTTTGTAAGCATTGCTTTGGAACACGAGATGTGATGACTTTAACTTTGACAATGATACAAATGAAAATGCAAAGACTGAATCATAGAAAACTTTCTGCTCCTATAACCAGTCGTGTGCCTGTCAAGTTCTTGCCTCTAAAGCTGTTTTCACACATGCACTGCAGCTCTGAAGTTTTACCCTACAGAGACGCTTGTGAATACGCAGATGTCTGATGCAGTCAGATTGGAGATTAAACTAGTCCCATACAATGTCCACGTCAAGTCTGATTATGCTGATGTGAGAAAAGTTAAAACTCAGTGAATTTATAAACCAGCTGCCTATGTAAAGACATTTTGGTCACAAAAAGAATAACTGTTGAATATGCTCATGTTAGAAAAAATTTATTAATAAAAATCCACCCATCTTCTTCCACTTATCCTTTTCAGGGTCGCGAGGGGGCTGGAGCCTATCCCAGCTGCCATAGGGCAAGACTCAGGGTACACCCTGGACAGGTTGCCAGTCTAACACAGAGAGACAGACAACCATTCACACCTACAGGCAATTAAGAATCACCAGTTAACCTAACCCCACTAACAGCATGTCTTTGGACTGTGGGAGGGAGCCGAAGTACCCGGAGAGAACACGCAAACTCCACACTGAAAGGCCCATTCGGACCTTCTTGCTGTGAGGCAACAGTGCTAACCACCACGCCACCATGATGCTATTAAAAAAAAGATTCCCCACTCGCCCTGCGGGCGATCTTTTGTCATCCAAACTCCAAGTCTCCAACCTTCCGCTTAGCGTAGATTCTCAGGGTGCTGAATTTGGGGTGAAACCATCCATGCATGCTAAGGAGCTTTCTTGTCTTGATGTCAGTGGCTTCTATCTCCTCCTTTGGCCAGCTTATTATCCCAGCAGAGTATCTGACAACTGGCAGGGCGTAGGTGTTGATTCCCTGGATCTTGTTCTTCCCATTCAGCTGACTCTTCAGGGCTTGCCTTACTCTCTGTAGGTACTTGGCGATTGCAGCTTTCCTAGCGACCTCTTCATGTTTCCCAGTTGCCTGTGGGATTCCAAGGTACTTGTAGCTGTCCCCAGTGTCTGCAAGGTTGCCTTCTGGTAGTGCAATCACCTCTTCCCTCTCTTTGTTACCATCCTACTACACTTCTACAGTCCAAATGACATTTATATATAGAAGTCCCGAGGTCAAAATGGGATACACCTCCAGGGATGGTAGAGAAGGACCAAGCTAAGATCCTGTGAGACTTCCAAAAACAGACGGACAAACTGGTGATGGCTAACCAACCGGACATAGGAGATAAGAGCTAGAGAGGATGTGGACGGTGAAGGTAACAGTGGTTTCCATGGCAAATAAAAAGTAACAAGTGGCCTGGTTACAGTTTATAGAAGATTTAGGAGAGGTGAATCTATTATCTGTAAGTCCACCAAGCAGCTTTCATCAAACACAACACTTTGCATCACTAAAAAGGTCAAAAGATTGGAAGAGAATAAATGAGAAAAACATAAATTAAAATAATGTGAATTCGTATTACAAACTGTTTAACATTCAACAAACATTTAGAACACATTGCACAAATAATGCAACAGTGTAACCCAATAGTGTAATTAAAGAAAATAAATTAGTTATATTAAATTATTGGAGTATTACCCATCGCTGTCGAAAATGACTAACAGCAGATTGTGCACCTGCGCACCTGTTAAATTTACACATTTACAAATACTTCTCTGTATTTGTATTCAGTGGCAAAACAGGAGATAAATATTCAAAGGGCATAAAACATTGCTGGCAAAGCCTGTTACTAAATGTTCCATTTTCTCCACTAAAAGATATTTTTTCAAAGTAAGAACAAATAAAAGAGATGAGGGGCGAGTGCGTCGGCAGATGTGTTCATAGTGGGTGAGAGAGAAATTAAGACTAAGACTCAGGATTAGCAGATATTTATGCCTCCACTGTGGTCTTATTTTATTTAACAGTACGCCAACCTAATCAAACACTCAAAACTGCTCATAAGAGCATACCAATGCAGAGATCCTAATTGCACAAGTTCTAAAATTAAAGCTGCCCTTTAATCACACTTTCCATTTGTAATGAGCATGATTTCACCTTTGATGCAGTGAAGGGGTGGCGTGAGATCAGAGGAAAGAAAAAATAGGAGAAATTGTATGATTACCGATCTATAGAGAAAAAAAAAAACTAAAACATACGAGTGGGGTAGAATGTGTGTGGTAAGCCAGCTCAGTGAAGGCACAAGAGGCACAATAGAGATGATGAAGAGGAGGATACAGGTGTGAACACATAGTCCAGCTGAACTTTTCATCTGCCTCTCGATGAGGGGGTGCAAACAGAAAAAGCTTTAGGCTTCCTCTTTTTTCCTCAGTGCGTGCAGTTCCCTTTGGACGCCGGGTACTGAGAAACCGCGGCGAGAGAAAATAGACATTAAGGAGAACATAACCGAAGTAATCAAGTGAAACAGAGAGGGGATGATGAAATGAAGAGGAGGAAGAGGGATGGCTTCAATCCTGCAGGGGATGTGGGAAATAAAACAAGCCTGCATTCACTGTTTATCTTCTTAATTAATTCATGTTGGTTTGGCTCATTGGTGTCTTCTAGTCTACAGATTTTAGTAGTCGCTAACCTTGAAGTTGTACAATAAAAAAATTTAATAAATAATTTTCACAATCTGAATTAGATTATTTGAACTAATGTCAGTGAACACCTGATATTTTATTCTCACTGAAAGCCCAGTCACTCTCACTGTATGGGAAGATCATGCTAGAGGATAGTTCATTACAATGATTAATTAATGTTTATACATGATGCAGAGCCTAATTTCTCTGCCTACATACACATGGAGTGAGGCTCCCACTCCTACACCGCTGTGATTAAAGACACTAAATCCTTATTAATGCATAGTTACAGTAATGAAGTTTTAAATCTTTGCTGCTTCATCTGCAGGTGCTGAATTGAGTGGATGGGTATAAATTAATTATTCATGCTTTATTATATACCTGAGATTTGGACTGAAACTGCATTAGCACATTAGAATTTTGTGCAGGTGTTCAAATGCATGGCATCAACAGGCAAACACCAAGGCACACAAGCACACACTGGACCTCATTTGAATCAACAGTAAAAATTTATGGTAATTATTCTTTATTCTGATATTGAAGAAATGAATACAGGCCTATTTCTGTCAATGGTATACAGACAGATGTGAAATTCAAGGAAAATCTGAGTAAATGAGTGCTGAACTACACAGCACAATTAAGCAATCATTCTCCAAGAGATCTACATAATAACGAGGGTTCATTGTTGTGGCATGAATAAGATGAACTTGTGTTACAGATGCTCTGGCTGCTGTTACAGAAAGTAGAGTGACTAATGTTAAATATCCATGGAGGTCTATGAATCTGTAGATCTATATTG
>JAVDPK010002779.1:82366-104189 GCA_034780415.1 Cichlasoma orientale | reverse complement strand
TATATATACTGTACATACACACACACACTCTCACACACAGGTGTGTATATATTTGCGTGTGTGTGTAGATATAAAGGTATGCATACATGTATATGTGTGTATATTTATGTATATATTTTCTTCATATTATTGTTACTTATATTTATATTTATTCTTCTTCAAGTTATTTGAAACTGTCATAACTATTTCATGGGCAACACTGGGACCTGAGGACAGAGTTTCGTTCCACTGCATGCTAATGTGAGGTGAATGACAATAAAGAATCCTTGAATCCTTGGAAAAACCAAAAAGTAAATACTACTAAAATAAGATTAATGCAATATATCAATAAAAACAGAAAGAGCAACCTTTCCTCACTTGAATGGAGCTTTTTAGAGTCAGGAACAACAATCCATTAACAGTTACGAAGACAGATATTAATGTAGTGCTGCAGTGCACGAACTTCTCACTACACAGATAAATGCCCATTTGAGAGCTCAGTGGTATGAAACCATAGAAACTAGTCTAAAGAGAAATAAAGTGATATGGTCAAATGAGTCATCTCCTACTGTATTTTTGGCAGATGGCCAAGTGCATTTGTAGTATACACAAGCAAAACAGCACAGGCTTGAATGCATAATGCAGGCAGGAGATCCAGCGGCTCTTTTATAGTATGAGTGTATTTAAATATGGTTTGCATCACTGCAGATCAATACAAAATGTATTGCCTTCAACCATGGCACACAAAGGGTCACTAAACAGTGTAATAATAATGAGAGTCATATCCCGGCGAACATTTCAACATAGAATAACTGTTGGCTCACTCTTCATTCTAGATCTC
The DNA here is from genome assembly GCA_034780415.1 of Cichlasoma orientale. NCBI lineage: Eukaryota > Metazoa > Chordata > Actinopteri > Cichliformes > Cichlidae > Cichlasoma > Cichlasoma orientale. Next base: position 103,369 of record JAVDPK010002779.1, on the reverse strand, counting down.
AATACATGATGGATAAAAAGTTCTAAAATAACACTTGTGCATTACCTTACCTTCTGCTTAACATCGTTATAATTTAAGTCACAAAAGCAGGACACAGAGATGCCAGACAATGCAAAGGTTGCAGGTTGCAGGCAAGACTCACAAGCACGCCACAATCTAAGGCGCAAAGACAATTTCAGGGAAAAGCACAGAAATACAAAAGTAACAACGCATATGAATTGAGCCTAAACATGCAACTGCTTTGTCCACTGTTACAGTGTGTCAGGGAGTGGATGGATGAGATGGACCTTAAGTCTTGCTGTTGAGTCATTAAGTGTTGACAAACACACAGCTGAAACTGGTGCATAGCCACGCCTCTGGAAAGAACTCGCAACTGCACGTAAACCTGTCCACAGGTGCACACATTCAGGTCGAGAATGCTGGCAGAAAGCATTCCAAAGGCACGTAACAAACAGCTTTCTCAATTTACAGCTTGAACTCTAGAAGAGTGCAGCGGCAAAAGGTGGGGCACCATATTAACCCTATACATTAAGAATGGGATGTCATTCAAGTTTACATGTGAGTGAGGGCAGACAAGTGTCACTACATTGCACTTCTGGCAATATAGTGTATCATGTTATCTTGGAAGGGTTCTTGGAAGGATTCCCTTGTCTCTGGGCAGAGCCAGGCCTTCTATTTTTTAATTTCGAGTTATTAATGTATACTAAGCTAAGCATACTAACCTCTGAATACAGCATCATATATCATATAAAAACAAAAAAGTATTTTGCAGCAAAACTTCAAGAGGCTTCAGAAGCAAAAGTACTTCAAAGAGGACGATATCTGCATGTTGTTGCAATAACTCTTCTTTAATTTTACATATTCATTTGTTCCAGCAGAATCCTGATATCTTTCACACTCTTGATCCCAGTTCTGTTCACAGACTGCGTGCGGTTCTGTATCTTGTTTTTCCCGAAGCAAAGCCAAAGGTTATTTTTCTCTTTTTTCCTGGAACTTCTAAAATGACCTCCTTGGTGCCTTTAAATGGTGCCTGGTGAAAGACTGTGTTACTCTTTGAAATTCAGATCCCAGTTGTGCCCAGTTTGGCTTTGAATCTGAAATTATGGAAATCCAATCCATCCCACTCTAAAAGCACATTTAAAACAACAAAGTTGACCAAAGTGCTGGATAACAGAGTAAAATAAACACATCACACACACTCACACACACACATATCCAAAAAAAAAATCACAAAAATACAAAAGATAATACAACAGCCTAAATACTTTAGCTCTCACTACGGGTTGAAAGCTAAAGAATAAAAATGAGTTTTAAGGTGTACTTTAAACACGTGCAAGGTGGAGGCTAACCTAACATCTGCTCATAATGCGCATGTTGTGATGATAAACCCTGAAACATGACACAAACACACAAACACATGCAGTTTATGAGACCTCTCAGGACTTTCCACTGTTTACATTCAGCCCCCAAACTGAACTATAATCACGTCATGTCTTAGCTTAACCTTGACCCTTAACGTGCACAGACACACTCATAAACAGATTAATGGGGTAATTAATAATATGGCTAAACTGTTTGTCATTAATAAGACATTAAACAAACACTGCACAGTCTCTGTGGACAGATTGTTCCTAAAATGTGCCACTGTTTATACAGACCACAGCATGAGAGAGGAGATAAGTACAGTGATTTAACACAGCAGAGGCCTTCAGGTGACCTTACGATATCTGAGATAATATATAATAACCATGGTTATTATAGTAAACTGAAATAAAATGTGCTGAAACAATGTAATAAAAAATATGTTGGAAATATAATGAAAATAATCTTTAGTTTTAGAACTGTCCAGATCGCTTTAATTGCCTTCAAAATTGTTGTGCTTATACTGTAATATAATATTCTAAACATCCAAAATTTTGAACTTTGTTACTGATAAATTCCAATCATTTTATAAAACGACACAAAAATTTAAAACAGAAATGAATAAATTCACTCTGGTGGTTAATTGGGATGCAAATAAAAACGGATGAAAAATAGACTGCTCAAACAAATTGAAGGTACGTGCGTTAATCAATCAGAGTAGAGCATCAAGTCAATTAAGCATCTGGGATATTGATCTGGCCAGTTAAGTAGCAGAGGGAGTTGTTAATCAGTTTCAGCTGCTTAGGTACAATGATCAGGTACATTAGAGGGGAAACAATGAGACAACCCCTAAAGCAGGAGTGGTTTTATCCCTCCTTAGCTTTTCTATTTGGCTAAGGTCAGTGTCACTACAGGTAGCATGAGGTGATACCTGGACCCTGCAGAGGTTGCACAGCTTGTCCAACTCCTTCAGGGTGGCACATCAATAGGTGCCATTGCCAGAAGGTTTGCTGTGTCTCCTGGTACAGTCTCAGGAGCACGGTGGAGATTCCGGGAGACGAGCAGTTACTCTAGAAGAGCTGGACAGAAGGTCCTTAACCCATCAGCAGGACCGGTATCTGCTCTTTTCTGCAAGGGGGGGACAGGATGAGCACTACCGAAGCCCTACAAAATGACCTCCAGCAGGCCACTGGTGTGAATGTCTCTGACCAAACAATCAGAAACAGACTTCATGACAGGCAGGAGTATGCAGGCAGTTCCTGGAGGATGAATGAATTGATATTGTTGACTGGCCCCCACACTCCTAAATCCATTAGAACACATTATTTTTCTGACACCGCCAGGTTGCACCTCAGACTCTCCAGGAGCTCAGTCATGCCCTGGTTCGGATCTGGGAGGAGATCCCCCAAGACACCATCCATCATCTCCTTAGGAGCATGCCCCGATGTTGTCAGGCATGTACACAAGCACGTGGCGGCCATACAAACTACTGAGTACCATTTTGAGTTGCTGCAGCGAAACTTTGGCAAAACGGACTAGCCTGCTGCATCATTTTTTCTTTGATTTTCAGGGTGTCTTTTAAATTCCCATCAAACAATGTGGCATCTTTTCATTTCTAACACGTCACCCGTTCCACATCAGTATAGATATCCAGCATGATTTTTTTTTCCTATTTAGATCTGATTTGTTTTCAAAGTGTTTAACAAAACTACCCTTGCCAGCAATTACAAGGTACACCTTGCTAGTACCTGGTCAGAGCCCCCTTTGCCTTCAGAACCACCTTGGTCCATATTGCCCTGTGATTAGGCACACCTGTTCAACTGCTCATTAACACAAATATTTAATCAGGTTATCACATGGCAGCAGCTAGACATGTAGGGATGGTGGAATGGAGTTCAAACCGAGCATCAGGACAGGGTAGAAGTGTGATTATTGTGACGTTGAGCGTGGCATTGTTGTTGGTGCCAGACTGAGACAACACATGAAAACTTGCAGGCTGCTTCTGATTGTTGCTTCCATCGTGATTTGGGCATCAGGTCACAAAGCCCAAATGATTTCAGAATGGTTCTTTGAGCATGACAATGAGTTCATTGCACTCTTCTCATTTCACAGATCAGATCTGGGTCCAATAGAGCATCTTTGGGATGTGGTAGAACAGGAGATTCGCCTCATGGATGTGCAGCCGGCAAACCTGCAGCAACTTTGTAATGCTGTCATATCAACATGGACCAGAATCTCTGAGGAATGTTTCCAGCATTTTGTTGAATCTAAGAATTAAGGCAGTTTTCCAGGCAAAGGGGTCCATCTCAGAACTAGCAACTCATGTAACTCATGAAACAGCCAGTGAGTGTAGATTACTTAGGTTGGTGGCTTTGTGGTTCTGGTTTTCAGCACCAGTCTATTCAAACTCTATTCAAGTACACGGGTACCAAAAAGAAGTTCATCTCTTTTAGTCAGACAAGGATGTTTGAGACATGAAGGCTAGAGTTAGTGTGACAGTGTGAGGATGAGGAAAAATCATTTCACTGGTGAAAAGTGCAGCAATGGCACTTTTTTGGCAGATGAGCTGATACGTTATAAGTGGTTATCGAGGTCTGAGCCAAGTGTGGTACAAATCAGCATCTATCCTCGTCTTCTCCATTTGCTATTGCATATATTGGACTCAATGAACTGTCAGCCATCTGCAGAATTATGTATCCAAGGTCAAGTGTATACAAAGAGCCTGTGAAGAGGTGTAACACTCATATTCAAGCTGCAAAATATTTTCGGAAATTATGAAGTTGTTTAAATTTGCAGGAAAAGGTCAAAAATGCTATGAGATAATTTTTTTCTGTGAAAGAAATATTTAGTTAGTCAGAGCAGATGGCTGCCCCTCCCAGAGCCTGATTCTGCCGGGGCTTTCTTCCTATCAAAAGGGAGTTTTTCTTCCCACTGTCACGAAGCGCTTGCTCATAGGGGGCCGTTTGATTCTTGGGGTTTTCCCCAGAATACTGTAGGGTCTTTATAATATAGAGCACCTTGAGGTGACTGCTGTGATTTGGCACTATAGAAATAAATCTGAATTGAACCTGAATTGATTTGTATCACTACTGTCACTCAGCCTACAGGAGCAGTGTTGTTAAAACACTTAATGTAATGGCTCTTCAGGATCTTGGTACTCAGCAGAACAGAGACGATGGCGAATAAAGTTCACAGAGATGAGCTAAACCACTGTACAGATGATATAAATAAACCCATTAAAATACAATTTGAGCCCACAGTTGAAAACTACTTTATGTAGCACTCAAAAAGATTACAAAAACACATCCAACTTTCCTTATCGCTGAAAAGTTTGGGCCTTGTTCAGGATCTGTTGAGACACAGGTTATTGTAAAAAAAAAAAAACTCTCAGAAAAACGAAGTCATTCTGGCTGCGTAACTATTAAACACAAGAAGAATGATGACAATGATTACAGCGGGAAAGGCATTTGATCCATATCAGACCAGCCTGCTTTGTGCTCACGAGGCAGATAATGATTTTTGTGCAATATCTACACCCCCTCGCATTCTACACACATACATACTGCATAGTCTCTCATTCTGCACACACACACACACACGTGAACAGTGTTTTTTCCTCTTCCTTCACTGTTGTGGGGCTGTAACTCTCACCCAGCCCGCGCCTGTTTTTGGACTCAAGTGCTTTCCACAATTGACCTGTCACTGCTGATTGATTCCTGCTCCATGCAGCTCTTCAAGCTGTTTTTGTCCTGATCTCAAAATAACGTATCCTAACTTTGTGTACTGCATGTACACTACTTCCTGTCCAGTTTTAACTCACGGACTTCAACAGCACAAAAAAAAAAAAAGTAGTTAGAAATCAGATTATAAAACCAGTTTCCCAGATTATAACACACCCCCACAGCACAGACACACAGCACACATGAAAGAAATAATGAAGACTGAGATTTCAAACCTAATTCCGGCCACTAAAGGTCAGTGAACCACTGAGGAAAACTGAATTTGGCCTTTCAATATTAGATTTAACTTATTTCATAATTTATTAAATCACTACACTGCCCTTTGCTAAGATTCTCTCTGCTTTAACATCTTTTATAAGATGGGAAATTTTTGCATTTTGAGAATTAAACATGTCACTGACCTAGAATTCAGATTGACCAGAATTCAGAAAAAGTAGATAACAGTTATTGTACTGCTTTGAAACTCTTTGTGTTACAGAGATTTTCATCCACTTGGCCATTATGGGTCTGTGGGTTGGGAGTGACATTCAGATTATTGCTGTAAGATTTTTTCACAGTCAGCTGAAATCACACACAGATGGCTTTAACATCCTGTGGGGACACTTTGGGGAGGATGTATGGAAGACTTTTACCTGCAGTAATATGTTTTCAGTGACCCTGAACATATAGTGTCTTTTCAGCCATCCTTCCTGCAGACTTGCAATATCAGAAATGCCCATGTGGGACATTATCAGGTCAAATGGGCAAAGCAAGCACGAGCATTTGGTCTGTGCTTGTAATACTTTCGGTCTTGCTTTGAGTCCTTCTTGTCTCCCGTCACCTTTCTGGGACCTTAACCCACAGGCATTAATACATGAGAGCTATGTAATATATGAGATGGTTGCAATTTTAACACTAGTTGGAGACAAAAGCTTCTTTACTGGAATTTGAAAGAAAATTTTTGCCTTCAACATCTGATTAAAAAATCTATTTTGGGAGCAGTCCCTTTTTTGTCCTTGGTCTACTTTCTAATTTTTAGCTCCTCTTTCCCCTCGCCTCCAACCAGTCACAACAGATGGCTGTCCCTCTCTGAGCCTGGTTCTGCAGGGTGTCACTTCCGGTTAAAAAGGAGTTCTTCCTTCCCTCCATTCCTAGGTGCTTGCTCATAGGGAACTGTCTGATCACCTTAGAATATAAAGCTCCTTGAGATGAGTGTCGTGAATTGGCACTGTTAGATAAAAATGAATTTATGGCCCGTCCCCTTCCTGTATGGTCTGCAGGTTTTTCTCCTGCAGAGGACCAATGGTGGTTAAACTGATTAGGGTACACCTGTGTAGGGCTCTTCACATAGCTTAAGTAGCACTGAGCTAATCATTCTTGCTTCCCTTCCTGAGAATGACAGATTTTTGCTTTGTTTCTCCTTTTGCCAACACCACAGCACTAATACACTCATCCATGTATCCATGCCATGACTGATACTCCTCGCACCTCATGTTTATTATTTTGGCATCACAACCTGTCTCGTCTCCCCTCTTTGTCACTGGCTACGAGCTGGCTTGTGGCACATGCTGCAAGCCAAAAAATTCTGACATTCAGTTTTCATGCAAAATTGTGCATGAAAAAAATTTAAAAAAAATTGAATTAAATAGAAGCCAGGGTTTGAAATTGGATTTGTATGCCGGCTCTAATGGCAGCTGCTCAATGACGCCTTCTTTCTTACAGTCTTGACATCAGAACAGATTTTCTGTGCTCAACAAAAATGAAAAATTGTGTTTTTTATGGACATGTTGAAATCAGTAAGTGAGGCAAGAAAGTCAATAGCACGTTTAAAATATGAGTGAAAATAAAATAATTTAAATGGATTAGTGTTAACAGTATCAGCGGGTTGTTAAGTCAGGCTTGCACATGAACCAAACAGTATATGTTCCCATTACAGTAGTTTTCCTAAAGAGACCTTTCCTACACAACAACACGTTTTTGGTCCACTCTGCTCCAGAGTTGCAGACAAACTTTCAGTCAGACACAACTTTGTGAAGCTGATAAATTGAAACAGATTTTTGACTGGAAATGAAATATTAAGTTGTGAGCCTGACCAAACCTTTAACCTTCCATATGTCTCTGTTTTCTATAATCAGAATTGTCACTGCATGTAGTGAAAGTCAGGCGATTGCGCTGTGAGGCACTGAGCCATTCTGGACTCATATTCTGCGCTGGCTTACGTGCAGCAGGTTGCCTCTGGTGGTTCATGTTCTCTGTTATATGTAAATGCACACGTATGCATGGAAGCACTTTCAGAGAGACTTCGAGATCGATTACACACATGAACACACATTACTGCGCATGTATGACTAACTAATACATAATTCATCAAGTCATTACATTCTGCACAACAATACACAGATATGTGAGTAATCATTTCACATTTCAGGAATTTCAATTGGAAACATGCTTAATAATAAGACCACTAATCGACTTTGCAGTTGTTCATAATGAGCAATAACTGAGACTGATGTTTGTGCACGTGTGCACATAGACTCCTTCATTAGCTTTGTCACGATCCTCCAGTCCTCCTGCGCCGGCTCGCCCACCGGTGCTCTTTAGTTTCTCTCTCTCTTCTCCTTCTGTCTATGTGTGTGAGAGTTAACCACACCTTGTGTTTCAGGGGCGGGACCTCTGCGCCTGCCCTGCAGTCCTGCACACCTGAAATTAGTGAACTCACCTGTTGGTCATCGTTTGATTTGCTGTGTGCTATTTAACAGGAAAGACGTTTAGTCAACGCCTGAGTGTTAATCTAGTGAAGTTGGTTCCTCCTATCAAAATGCTTGCCAGCCAGCTAGCTGCTGATCTGTGCCTTTGCCTCACCTGTTTGTTCTCCTCTGCGCAGGAATCCAACAGTGTCTCTGAATGAGTTCCCAAGAGTGTTTTCCCTGCGGAGAGATTATCTGTGGACCTGTTTGTATTGGAGCCTTGGATTTGCTAACTGAAAATCTTTCAACTCTCAAAAATCTTGCCTTTACATCATTATGAATAAACCTGTTTACTTCTGCATCTGCACCATAGACTACGACAAGCTTAGTGTGTATTTTTTTAAGCTAAGGTTGGAACGTGGCTCTTGAACAGAAGCATTTCTGTAGAAAGCCACTACAGAATATCAGTCAAATCAAAAAATATTTTTCTAAATGTCACAAAACCGAGAGATATATATTACTGACCTGTCACCAGAGCAACAATGGCTCTCTGTTTGACACAACATATACTGAAACTCTCTTTGCTGACAGAATAAAATTTAATTGGATCCACAGAGGCATACGAAACACAGTAATGTGGCATTTATACAAAACCCTTTTACCTTTTCTTAATGACAATGTTTGCTTTAGGCCCCTTTTGACACCTACAATACTTTAAGCAATGAGACACAATCTGATAGTTACAAACATGCTTTGTGAAAGAAGTCTTTTCTCACAATAATTCTTGTTTTGTTTTTCAGTCCCCTGCACTGCGAGCAGCACAATACACCCATTCACTCACCTGCTTTTGTCTTTATATTTACTTTTATTGATATTCACAATGTATCGTACACTCTTTAGAGCGAGTCTGTCCTGTTTTCTATCCTGAATTTAAAAACCAGTAATTTAGGTATATATGCTGCTCAATAAAATAAACACTTGATCATTACAGTATAACATACTTAGTTAATCTTCAGGGATGCCAATCAGTCCAGTTGAGCTGCACAAACCACCATGAATTAATTTCACCTGGTTCAAGTAAAAGTGACAATAGGCCAGGAGATGCCAGAATCTCCAGAATCTTTTACCTCTAGTCTGTCACATGTATTCAGCCAGAACGTGCTCAGACAGCTCAAGAGAATGGGGCGCATGTGGCAGACCTGCCAGTTCTGGTGTTTTCAGGTGAATGCCTAGAGCTGCGTGGCGCTGGGCTCTGAGCACAGGTCTCACTAAAAACATCAGGACTTCACGCCTCCTTCATGGAGTCTCGTTCTGACAGTTTGGTCAGAGACAGGCACATGAGAAGTCCCCTGGAAGTAATTTTGTAGGGCTCTTGCACTGCTCCTCCTGTACCCCCCCTGCATACAGTTTTCCTGCTGGGTTGTAAAGTAAGTAAAGTAAAAATTTATTTATATAGCAGCAGCAGCAGCAGCTGCTATATAATAGGAAATAAATATATTAAAAAAATTATTATTGTTGCTCGTCTATGACCCTCACCAGCTCTCCTCATGTAATGGCCCATGTCCTGGTATCTCCTTCACACTCTGGATGCGCTGCTGCGAGAGACAACAAATATTCTTGTGACAGCACACATGAATGTGCCACTCTAGAGGAGCTGGACTACCTGAACTACACCGTCTCATGCCAATGGTCTGTGGCTACCACCTGGAAAATTTCTTCTTTTTCGGTGCTGTCTTGTTGTTGCCTCTCCAGTGAAACCGTTGCCACTTACACTAAAACCAAAGCAGGTGAAATGGATTCACATGATCTATGCTTCATAACCAGACAATTTGATACTGCAGAAGTTCACTGACTTTGTGTTATACTGTGGAGATCGTGTGTTCCCTTGATTTTTTTTTGAGCAGTGTATTTGTGAAAATCTTTTTTGGCTCCATTTCATTTCTGGTTTCTAAAAACACAAAATTGCGTGTCAGCATGGCACAATTTTCTTTTTGTATCACTAAATGTGACACAAAAAGCATGAAAACAATTCAACTTTCATTGTTGGCATGGTGTTCTAACGACAACAAAAAAAAACCCCATAATGTTTTTAAATGCAAACCTTTCCTTTAAAAACCTTCCCGGAATATAAAACAGCTTTTTGACATCTGTACAAGCTGTAGATTTTGTGCAAAAATTCTCTTTCTAAAGAATAAAGTATACCTGAAAAAATGTAGGACTCACAAAGACTAACAGTGCGATGGCGGTGATTTGGAGCAACTTTCACATTAAAAGTGCATTATGTCTTAGAATGAGTAATCTTGAAGGCAAATGAAGAATTTCAATTAGGTATTGGACAAATTCAATTGGATACAGCAGGTACTTCTAATTACATATATACAGCTAAATATCTTCAACCATATTACTCCACTGCCCATATACATTCAATCAAAATTTGTTTAAAAATGGAGTAGAGGAATATAAATACAGATTTAGTGCTTTATGCAGATGATAGCAAATGATATACAGTATTATTTTCTTGTTTGGCTTTGGTTTGTTAAAACCAGAATAAGTTAAACTTTATAGCACAGTTCTACAAGTGCACGAGTCCATACTGTGTGAGCCTGCCTCGGCATGGCAATCAGTGACTCTTATCATTGCATGATGAGACTGAGAAGTCTCCAGTAAATCACGTCTCCTGACCACTCAATTCACATTCATTTTCATAAAACCAAAAGTTTACATAAAATCACACTCTGACACCAAGAGGTTTTTCAGTACCACAGATTAGCGCCAACCTGCTGCGAACATACACACAACACAAGCATGTCCCACAACGGTAACAGCAGATCAGATGTGAGCAGGGTTGGCGTTGAAACGGCAGTCCTCCATATGCACACAGACAGACACACGTACGCACACTGAACACCACTAAGTTTTAATTTATTTGATCATTCCTGATGTCTGAAGTCAATAAGTGTTTTTTCCTCCATCTCCCAAAAGCAATACTCATTTGCAGCTGGGCAGGAAAAAAACGGTATTTCCTGCGATGTTCAGAATCAGTGAACATTGTGATCCCTGTGTGTTACTTCCTCATCCTCTTCCTGCTCGATCTATATGACTGCCAGATGATAAAGACTGATCTGAAACAACAAGCACAATCAGTGAGAGTTTTTGTGATGAGGTCCCGTGGAAGTCAGACATTAGTTTCCTCTCCTTCCAGAGTATTTGTGCGGTACGTTACGCGCTCTTCCAGACACACATCTTCTGTTGCAGCGCTGCTGGTGGTGCCTTTGTGTGATTGGAAAGTGAACTGCAAGGTGTGTTTGCTTTTGGCAGGTCTGCATTTCCCTGTCCCGTTGCTGAAGGAGACAACTAGTTGGCGGTTTTCCTCAGGTGCGGTGGAGCAAGACGGGCCACTGTTGGCTCTGTTGAGATGAGGCGAGTCGCCACTTGGGTCGCTGGTGTTGGGCACATTGCCAGTGGCGATACTGCCGCTTTTAACGTGCGGCGTCTGGCTGTGGGTGTGGCGGTACCCCTCATCAATATCCTTACCCAGTTTCCACCTCTTCCACTTTTTCAGCATCTCCGACTGCACCTGAGAGATGATGGCATAGCAGAGAGCGGGCAGAGAGTGGTGATGAAGATTGAACAAGACACAGAGGACATCAGTAGATGGATGTTTCCTTGCCAAAAACTGCATTTAAAAGACTAGATATTAGCAGATGGATGCTGTTGTTTCTGCTCGTCTCTGCAGACAAAATAAAAAATGTGGAACTCGAAGATGGTTTTTAGAGATGCAAAAGAACAAATATAGGATGGCAGCAGGAACAGAGACAATGAAAAATGTATCTTCTCCACAAAGTGAAAGGAAGGAATTGTAGCAATGGAAGATCAAATTAAAGTGGCTCTCGGCATAAATGTGAATCTGTCTCACCTCTTTATTGACGAAGCAGTACAGGATGGCAACCAACAGGCCCTGAAATGGAAGGACATTTAATATGCATATAGATGAAGTCCACTTAAAAAACAATTACTTCTTTCCAAAATTATGAACAAATACCCAGATATAAAATTGCCATTTGTAGCTTATAATTCTCTTCTAATCCCCAAATTAATTAGTAAAAACATTTAAAAAAGAAGAAAAAAACATGAAAGAGTCATTTTATCGCATTGCACCGCTAACGCACTTGAAAACTGAACTGCCAAAGGCAGAGGCATATTGAGAATGGTGAGTAGCCTGTGAGTATAATTTATGCAGCCCATTTTCATTCCCAAGCTGTCAAATACTGTATTGCAGTTTTGTCAAAGCCCCTGGCATCTCACAGATGTGCACAAAGTTATCTTATGGAAATAGAGATACAGTCTCTCATTCCGAGCTTGTCACATATGCATACTTGTAATCAGGCCCTTGGCGCCATATTTAAATGCACCGTCTTTCTTCCTTTTTTTTAATTTGCTGAGTTAATGTTGTGAGGGGGCGTATTGTAACCCAAAGTACGAGCTTTTCCTAAACCTAATGGTGCCTAAACCTAAACGGCAAGCGACAGCAAAATTAAAAAGCAAGATCAAACAAAATGAAGGTGTATCCTCAGGCACAAACTCAAAAACAACAATGGCCTCCTGGTCAACAAACATGTGACTTACACCATCACCACCATCATCTCCACCTCCAGTCATTAAACGTGGGCTTTCTAGCTCTTTAAAATAAATAAATAAATAAACTCTCAGCAACCAATACTGCTACATCCGATGCATCAAGGCATGGATGCCAGGACAGCTTGGTCATATTTTCACACACCAGCAGCATCTGACAGAATGGTGCTGCCATGCCATGCCAACAAGATGATCTCTATAGGGTTTCAGCTAGTTCTCAGATATTCACAAAGCTTGCGTTAGTTCAGAAAAAAATTCTCACCATTGCAATAAAACCTATTTTTGTCAACCAATGTAAGTTGTGTGTATTTGTGTTGAAATTTGAAATGAAACTAATATTGTAAATTGATTTTTTTTTGCAGTATTTTTACACACTACGCATTTCTGTTTAGTACTTCTATCTCAAATATTTTAAATCAAAGAAATTTCAGAGCAAAAACTGCATTTGAAGCACATCCACCATGATGTCACTGATTAGCTTGTGAAGCCCAGTTTAGGCCTCAAATTGATGCCTGCTGCAACTTGTTTATTTGGCAGCAGACATCATGAGTGAGAGGTGGCTCTGAGAGTGAAATCCACAGGAGTCATAGGACAGTGCTCCCAGATATCAAACAATCAATCAAAACTTCATTTATATAGCAATTTTCATACAATAAAGATGCAACTCAAAGTGCTGTGCACATAAAAGCCAGAAAATAAACAAAACTACACATACATACACATGCATCCCCTTCACTACACCCTCTCAAAACCCCTCTGTCACTACAGCCCTACCTAGACATTAGACACCCACCTAGGCCCATTCATATAGTCTGCACTGTACCAGCAAAACAAGGAAATTCTATCATACCAAAAATTCCGTATGGAAACACTGGACATAAACAATAATAAGTAAAAGGTAAACATAAAAACAATTAAGATGAAATAATAAAAATATAAGTGCAGTAAGAGAATAAACATGTAAACAGATAATGCAATGAAAATAAATGAAAAGTAAAATAAAATAACTAAATAAACAGACACAAAAACCTTAAAAATCCAGAATAAAACGGAAGGTCTTGAGTTTGGTCTCACCAGCCCTCGGGTCATCAGGGAGACTGACCCATAAATACTGAGCATAATAACGTGAGTTTTAGTTCTGATTTTATGCATGATTAACATTTTCCTATCAGATGCCTTGAGGGCTCTGGAGGGATCATAGTGTAAAAATAAATTAGAAAGATAAGAAGGCATTAAACCAGTCCCAAAAAAAAACAAAAAAACAGCTGTTTTCAAGTAGCTGTTATGATGACAAAGATTTCTTTGGAAGACCAGAAAAAAGACCATTGCAGTAATCAGTCCTGCAGGTGATAAAAGCATGAATCATTGTTTCTGCATTGTTTGAGAGAGAAACGGCCAGACTCTTGCAATGCTCTTTAAATGATAAAATGCAATATTTTAAATGTGAGTTCTGAGTCAAATAATACCCCAAAGTTTTAAACCTGCTCACATGGGTTTAGTGCAAAAGCCTGAAATTTGTTATGAAGTTTCTCTCTCTCTGTGCTTCAGTGTTTTGTCCTGATTGAGATGGGGGAAGTTTGCTGCCATCTGTGATTTAATATCTAAGATGCAGTTCAAAAGAGCATTGATTGGCTCTGTGTCATTAGGAGACACAGCAACATAAAGCTGTGTATCATCTGCATAACTATGGAAACTTATGCTGTGTCTCCTGATGACACTGCCAAGTGGCAGCATGTAAATGCTAAAAAGCACTGGTCCCAGAATTGACCCCTGTGGAACACCACAGTTCAGTTTGTAGTGCCTGAAGGAACACTCATCAACACAAAGAATCCTCTATCGGTGAGTCACAATTTTTTTTTTTATTACTGCTTTATTAGCAGTAGAGACAGACAACAAAAGATACGGGGGATGCGGCCAAATCAGCGACAGGCCGGTACTAAACCTGCGCTGCCCGTAGTGCAACGCCATCCATCAATTTAGATATAAGCATGGAGGGAGTCACAATGCCAAAGGCAGCACTGAGATCAAGAAGAACCAAACAGAAGGCTTTTTCAGATCCAAATTGGTCCTAAGATCATTTAAAATCTTGACCAGTGCTGTCTACATATTGTCGTGTTCTAAAACCAGATTGATACTTTTCAAAAATATGATATTTAATCATAAAACCGTTAAGTTGATTAAAAACAAGTTTCTCTAAAACTTGGCTTAAAAATGGTAGATTGGACACAGGCCTGTATTTATTGAGTCTTGATGTATGATAATTGTAGAAATAGGCTTAGATATGAGCTGTATGCTCAAAAAATAAATCTATAAAACAAGAAAACACATTACATTTTTGTGGGCAGATGTGAACAAGTGGGAGCTGAGCTCATACCTGGAAGGAGTTGAACAGGAGGTCACAGAAGAGGCGAATGAGGCGCAGCACAGAGCCTTTGGGGACAGATTCATCAATGACAAAGGTGAAGAGGATGGCATGAATCCCAAGCAGGGGAATGAGAGTTAGAGTAGATTTTGCTAGTCTGAAACAGAGGAGAAAGGGGAAGCAAAGAGTATTAAAGATTACAGGAAACCTTTGAAAATTGGGGACTATAAAAAAAAAATCCTCCTTCCCCCTCCTGTTACCAATCCAAAACAGCCGAGCCTTGGTACCCGCTCAGCGGTGCTCTTGTTTGGAAATGGTGTGAATTTGAACATCCTTGGTCATTCTTGAGCTAAGGTCAACATTAAAATTTTTCTGAAAACATAACCTCTGACTTTTACCTTCAGGTCAAGGTTGCTGAGATTCAAACTCGTCCAAGATTTTCAGTTGATGCATCTATCGTGTGAATTTGAACATTCTAGTTCACATCATTCTCGGGTTATGGCCAACGTTTTTGTGGAATCGACCTCACCAATGCCAAGGCTATGACAATACTTTGATTTTTTTCTTTGAAACAGCTGAGCTAATAAAGAATGATCTCCTCAACTCCAGAGTCCAGCAGTGTCTTTGAATTGGCGACGGCCACCTCTTTTGGTTTAATTTCACAGCACTCATCAGCATTGTTTTTGAAAAGCTACTAAGGCCCCGTTTACACAAGAATGTTTTCAGATGAAAATGGCAAAGTTTTGATGCGTTTCAGTGTCCTGTTTACACAAGAATGGTGTGAAAACGAAACGCTCCTGTCTCCGTTCCCGTGTAAACGGGCGAAAATGCTACTTTTTGAAAACGGGGGCGCTCGCACTTGCGCACTATGGTTGCAGCTCCGACATCCACACTGCCAACTTGTGGCCTGACAGTGAGAACTGCAGCATTTCCAGTGTAAATGGAGATTGTTTCTGAAACATTTCAGTCTGAAGGCTGAAGGTTACATTTCAAAAACGAAAACAGCAAAAAGACACCGTTTCCACTGAAAACGTTCTTATGTAAATGGGGCCTAAGACTAACTCAGTGCTTAGCGTCTGAATTTTCTTTTTCAGAAAGAAAAAAGATAAAAGAGTTCTCACCTGAACTTGTAGTCAGTGTATCTCATCTGGTGAGCTCTCAGTTTAGACATCAGGATTTTAATAATACGGATAAATATGAAGAAGTTAATCTGAAATAAGACGATACGAGATCATTTATTCTTACAGCACTCAAGTTATTGGAACTCCAAGTTTGGTGAAGTGTGTATGTTGTCTTGACAGATGTATTTGTGTGAACGTGTGTTTCTGAGTTTACACAAATACTGTTACAATACAATAGCTGTTTTCAAAGGAAATACTGATATTCTGTGAATATTGCATGTGATAATATTGTGGACAATTGTGTAATTGATACTTTGGTGTTCTTCTGTAGGTTTTGAGAGATTTTCAAAATCTGATTCTGCTCTTTATTGCTACAATTTGATAGAGCACTAAAATTAGTTTTTCAACACTGCCTCTTTTTTAGGGATCAAAAGATGTAAAGAGTGAAGAACAAACACTGACTTTCAGGACTGGACAAATTAAATACTAGTTATTACTGCAGTGTATTTTAAGAAGAGCCGGAAGATCAGGATGAATGAGTTTGTTTTTACCTTATGATGTGACGGATAGTAATAAAAGCACACTTGAATACAGAAAGCTGCATTTTGTCAATAATGTGAGCACTATTGCCTCACAGCAAGACGGTACTGGGTTTGAATCTACCATCTGGTCTGTACTAGGGCTGCTGGATTATGGAAAAAATCATAATCACAATTATTTTGTTCAATATTGAAATCATGATTATTTAACACGATTACTCATTGACTTGTAAACACTGCATTTATTGCACTTAAAGAACAGTGAATACTTTGAAATCTAGTGCATTTCTACAATCTCTTGAAATAAATACTATGTTTAAAATAAAATGCAAGTATAATATAAATAAATACATTATAAAAGAAACACAAATTATAAATAAATAGATAAATAAATAGAAAAGTAATGCCAGTTATTATCTGCTATTGCAATGTTCTCATGCAAGGAAAATCTAAATTCCATTAGAACTTAAAAAGTTTTGATATGAGGGTGGAAGAGAACATCGAGAAAACATAAAGGCTGAGTTTTGATAGTCCAATAATTAGGGTTAAGGTTTAAGGAACAAGGGCAGACACCTGTTGATATCTGGCACCACTCAAATGTATACTGCTGGACCTTTCAATTGAGACATATATCCACAACATTGAAATTAAAATGTATTTATTTTATTAAACCTATCTTGTCTGGCAGCTTATGCAAGCCCAATTATTGTCTGCATGCTCGGTTGCGCCAAACAACTTTGCTGTGCCAGGAGCTCTATTTTAGGCTCCACTTGTTAGTTTCTTTGTTTCTTCATTCACGTGTTTAAATGGTGTGGCCCAATAAAGCCAGAGCCAACAGGCAGGATGGGGCAGAAGGAATGATAGATTAATTTTTTGTGTGTGTGTGTGTGTGTGTGTGTAAATGAGTGAGTGAGTGAGAGAAAGAGAAAGAGTCTTACCAGATAAGCAAAAAGTATAGGAGATCGGATAATCCACCAATATCCCATGTTAATATTCCTTTCCCAGCACCTAGACACACACAAACACACAAATAACACATAGTCTAAACATATCCGATCACTGCAATATGAAGAGAAATTAAAGAAAAAGACAGTTAAAAATGAACTACATTCATTTGTCTCCTCAGAGGTCACAGATAAAAAAAAAATGCAAAAATTAAACTGCCTTCCATGTGATGTGAGAATTTCATGAAACAGATTAAACTTACTCTTCATTCTCATACAGGTATTTCACTGTTATCCATGGCAACACAAATATGAGCGGTGCACCTGAGAATGATAGAAAGCATAGATTAAGGATCCCAGATCATTTTCTCCAATGCACACACATTAATATTCGCTATTAATAATACTTTAACCGAGGAATCAGTATAAAATTATATTATTATACAACATAGCATCATGACAAAGTGTGTAATAGACCCGCTGGTCCACCGTGTAGGTGTCTCGCTTTGCCTGTCCTAAGTGTGAAATGGACACACACACACTTAAGTTGCAGTACCAGCAGGGGGGGCGATAATTGAATGCCAACAAGCTAGATGGTGTTACACCTATCGCCTCATCTTTACTTTTTCTTAAATAATCTTAATAATGTAGTATAGTTGAAATGGCTGCTAATCAAGGCAAAGGTGGTAGCGACTTGTTGGCTTCTAAGTGTTTGGAACTAAGAGATACGAAGAGATGTGAGAACCACATCTGTTCTGGGCTTGTAAATGTTTGTTATTTTGGAATCTGGGGACTTGTTAAGCAGTAGCTACAGTCATTAAATTTTTGTGTGTTTCAGAACAATACTTTACAAAGGTCCTTGTTGTAGGGTGTTTACAGTTATAACAAAGTACAACATATTTTCTTTCAGTGTCTCATGGGTATGAGTTAGATATCTCTCACTCTCAGTCTTCAGTCATCAAAGTCAGTTTACAGGTCTTGCGGAGTGCTGCTGTCTAACTAAATAAAATCTGTATAAAGCTTCCTTTGTCTCCAGAGAGAGGCATGCTCACGTAGGCTTTAGGTTTTGAAAAAAGGAAGAAGAATACATTATTTGGTTAGTTTGCATTCAGGCCGTTTTGGAAGCATTTTGTTTTCAGTCCCAGTTTAGTTTTATTTTGTTTTTGTTTGTTTTTAATAATCAGGAGTTATGGTTTGTGTTAAAAGACACCCTTCTGTAGGGTGTCACCCTCAAATAACTTGAGGGTGACACCCTACAGTAAGTGGTGTGTACTGGTAGCCAGAGAAAGCCACCGGACTTTATTTCCTACTTCTAGCATGAAGAGAAGGTACCTTGTAGAGTTTTCTCACACTGTTTTCAGTCTACTGTAGCTAAAGGTTGCAGATTTTCTCATACCCCCTCTTTGGTCTCAGAGCTATTAACATAAGTGTTGACTGGTTTCCTGTTGCTGATGTCTGCTGTCACCCATCAGGAGACTGGCTTAAAGTTAGAGCACTGTTGTCTGTTCAACCTTCTGCATTACTTTGATAAGAATAATACCTTTACTATGTGGCTGTCAGTTGCTGTGTAGCAATTTATGCTCTTACCCCAACCAATGGCCAAGTAAATGTAGAAGTACTTCCTCTCGCTGAATACTGTGATGACCAGGAGGCTATGCAGATAGATCCCTTCCACCAGAAGCCAATAGTTGTTGGCCATGACGCTGTACTGCATCATCACCATGGCACCACGACACCACATCACAGCCTGACACAAGACAGATACGATGGAAACACAAACAATTAGGCACGATGTCCTTGCTCACACAAATGAAGCAAATGCAGCTTTCAAACAGAGCTCCACGGGATAAAAGCTGATAAATATTCAGTTTCATTGTAGATGAATTAGTTTGACTGCAGCACAA
Organism: Cichlasoma orientale; assembly: GCA_034780415.1. NCBI lineage: Eukaryota > Metazoa > Chordata > Actinopteri > Cichliformes > Cichlidae > Cichlasoma > Cichlasoma orientale. Next base: position 84,096 of record JAVDPK010002779.1, on the reverse strand, counting down.
TTCAATGATCAAATCTTGGCTTACAACAGCAGTTAAGAGGGCAACAACTACAGTACTGCACAATGGGTGTTTTATCCTGGAATACACATATACTTCCCCGCATTGCTTTACACCACAACAATGAAAGTTATAACATTGTGTAAGCAACCAGTAACTTTTCCAAGTAGTTTTATATTTTTTTATGCTAAATGTGGATTATATGACATATTCGCCCAGAGCAAATGTGGAGTGGTTAATCTAGAAAGAAGAAAGTGGAACTTGAAGATATCCATGGCTGAGTTTGAACTGTTCACTCGCCCACTAATGCTGTTCATATTCATAAGTGTAAATTTTATTCTGCCTATAGTGTACTATAAAGGTATATGCTACATTGCTCTTCAGCTATAAAGCCAGTGGGATTTTATTAGCCATTGAGAGTGGCTATAGAATATAATACTCTTCAGATGCTTTTTAAATGGCTATCTTAATGCATTTGCCAATGTTGTAAATTAAGCTAGAGTATTTATGTTATAAATTTTTATTTCATTTAGATTTTTTGGAGTTAATTATAGGATAAATCTTAGGGGATATGGAAATAACCATCCTACAACAAAAGTACTGCAGGCATCTTGGGAAAAAGAGAGGTGCAACAAGAGCTTTGAGTGGACAGGAGATGAAATAACAAAGGAAAGGGGGGTACATAACAAAGAATTTGGTGCAACTGTAGTATGGCCTAGCAAATCATTTTGGACTTTAGTGAGTCCCAGAGTAGATCAGGAGATACTTCAAAATAAGATCAGGAACAATGTGGATCTTGCCAGTGAGTTTTGTGTCTATGATGACTGTAAATATAAACAGTATGTGCATGTGTTCGTGGACCAATCAAAGGGCCCAGAAACAGAGTCAACAGGGGCTTCAGTGGCAGCGAGAAAATAGGTTTCTATAGGAGAACACCTGACCATCTGAGCATTCATGTGGTGGAACTGTTTGCAGTAAAATTGCATTGGAATGGAGTCCAGACGTGGGAACAGCATACTGATATGCAATGATTTGGTGTCAGCCCTTATCAGTATTAAAACGGGAATGGGAAAGTATCATCAGGACTTATTACAAGAGAGATACTACAAATGTACAGTCACCAGGCAGAACACGGGAAGGAAATTGTACTATTGTGGGTTCCAGCACATGTAGGGATTATGGTCAATGAGAGAGCAGATAAGCTGGCAAAAGGTGCAATCAGGAAAGCTCAGGTTAAATACAACATTAATTTATCGAAAGCAGAAGGGGAAAAGCATTGTATGGAAACAGATAAACAGACAGTGGCAACTTAGCTGGAACAACGGTGTAACAGGAAGGCATTTGTATTCAGTACAAAGTAAAAGTGACTCAATATCAAGACACACAGGGATCAGTAGACAAGATCAAGTTATGATGAGCAGAATCCGGATAGGACTGTAACCTCAACAGTACTTTATTCATAATAGGGAAACATCCATCTGGTTTCTGTGATCAATGCCATAAGGCTGGCACAGTACAACATGTTCTTCTGTCGTGTAGGAAGTTTGCTAGAGAAAGGGGGGAAATGTTGCGGAAATTACAGAGACTGGGTCGAGTACATGACGTGGGGTATATGCTGAAGTGTACAGATAGTGGCATAGGAAGGGCAGCAGTAGTGAGCTATCTCAAAAAGACTAGGCTGAGTAAGAAGATGTAGAGCAGGGATGGACAACTCCAGGCCGCGCGGGCCGGGG
>JAVDPK010002779.1:55488-72972 GCA_034780415.1 Cichlasoma orientale | reverse complement strand
AGCTGAGAGGACCAGGCCGTCTTCATGGTTACCGAATGATGCACGAGAGGTGCCGTGCAGCAGGGCTGAGCTGCAGTGGAGCCAGCCGTCTCCTTAAATGACGAAGGCTGATATGAAAGTTATTTATCTCGTTATCTCGGGAAAACTGTAATCGTTATTCCGTGATAACGAGATAAACAACACGTTATCATGAGAAAACCATCAGAAAAAAGTTTATAGGTACCACGGCTGCTCTCGGCTTCCGTAAGTGAGCACAAACTATGTCACATATATTATGTCTGTTTTGGTGAGCAAGCTGTGAAACACAGTAATTGCATATAATCAAGTTTTATGGCTGTTCTAGTTAACTTTTTAGTTAGTAGGCAAACTGCACAGTCAGGTAGGTATAAACTTTTGATCATTTTTCAGCTCAGGCTATATACTGTACATTTTAAAACATGGCATCAAGCTAATGAGTTTCCTATCATGGTGTGGGCTGAAATGCTACTGATAAGAGAGCAGAGACCGGATTTAAATCTTAAATTTGCTAACAGCAACAACAAAACAATGAGCTTTAAAATACTAAAACACTCAACAGAGCTGGACAGAACTGCAAAGTAGGGAAAATAATCCCATCGCATAACTGTTGTAATTTGATGCTGTCTTTATCTAAAATATTGATTCATGCTGCCTTAAATGTTTGCCATTGTGATGAAGCAGTCACTCTTTTATTTTCTGTCTACCTCAAGCAGATATAGTCACACAGACCTTTATGGTACCATGGCAGGAACCATGGGCAGGACACATTGACACTGGTTCCTGGAAGTCCATCAGGCCAGCAGACATACAAATCAAAGGTCCTGTTACACACCAGCCCTGCAAGGGAAAGGAGATCTGTAAAGTCTATGCTGAGACAGGCGTACTTTATACACTTGCATAAGCTTGTATTGGAAGGAAATTGTACCACCTGTTGCAGGGGGTGTGGCACTAAGGTGGTCAAGGCACTGGTTCTTGTAGCTGCTCCACTGCTCCTTCACAAGCTCAAGAGAATTAGCAGAGGAGACCTGAAGGAAGAGGGAATTTCCTTTAGAGCCTTTCAGCAACATTCCCAGACTCTCAGCAGCAGGCAGTGTGATTCAGGAAAGTGGATTAAGGAAACATTTTTGTGATTGGGCATGTGGAAGTGAGAAATGCTGGAAGTCATACCTTTTTGCAGCTGCAGAGCACGAGCAAGGCCAAGAGGAGACAGACTTGGGACATCCCACTGATGCTGGGAGGATGGGGGTTGGTGGGGACCAAAACACAGAAGAGGCCCAACTCATGAGGCAGTCTCAGCCCTATCTCACCACGTGGCCTGCACACAACATGGAGAAACGTGTTGTGTGTGTGTGTTTGTGTGCGTGTGCGCTGTGGATTGTTTGATCAACAGCCGACAGGTAACTTGAAATAACAAAGGGATTGAGAAGCACCGAGCAGAAAAAAAACAGGCAATAATCAGTAATATATTTTCTTTCACACTCATAACAAATCATTTCCATACAGCTCCATAATACCATTTTTTGAAAAAAAAACATCAAAAAGTTTATTATTCTATGTTTATTGTGCGAATCTTCTATTGTATAAACATGTCCAATTATACTGTAGCACCCAGAAAGGGGAGTGTTGGAGAACTCTTTCACACTGAGTAGTTCTATGTTTGCTGTGTTTTGTTTACACTTCCTTTGCTGAGGATGTGTTTTATTTGCCTTCATGTTAGAATATCAAAGCTGTAACACCATCACTAAGGTGGGCTACTGAGGTGATGATTATCACTTTGTTAGCACAGACATACAAAGTGATGCTCAAATGATTAACGATAGTATTGGGCAGGGGAATTGGATCAGAGGAGCACTTTTAGAGAGATTTTTCAGACTCCTGGTATGTTTGTGTACCCTCACATCGAGAATTACACATAATCTTTTGAATGAAATCTGTTCTTTGTGTATGTCTTCCACGAAGAGTGTCTTTCCTGCAGCATCAGTTGATCATCTTCACCCACGCAGTTGGAGAACAAAACGAAATCTGAAACGTTTCTGCAAAAAACACTTTGAGCATGGCAACATTTTTAGCTAAAACGTTTCAAATTCCATTCTATTCCAGTCTCTTTGCTTCTGCTGAAGTGCGTCTTCAGGCTATGGGTGCGTGTTTCTGTGTGTAGTTACCCCCATGGTGCTAAATTGCTGTGACAGCGATCTAAAGCGATCTAAGCTAGACATCAGTAGCCTGTTAGCAGAGCACAAACATCATCACCTTCATTTTAAGAGCTCCATGCAGCAAAACAACAATACAGCAAACCGCTGCTGTGCTTTGTTCCTGCAACACACCTTTCATCTTGTGGTGCTGCAATAATAATCTTTTTCTTTAATTCAATTCAACTTTATTTATATAGCTCCAAATCACAGCAAACAGTTGCCTCAATGTGCTTTATATTGTAAGGTAAAGACCGTACAATTATTACAGAGAAAACCAAACGGTTAAAATGACTCACTATGAGCAAGCACTTGGCGATAGTGGGAATGAAAAACTCCCTTTCGACAGGAAGAAACCTCCAGCAGAACCAGGGTCAGGAGACGGGACAAAAGACAACCACATGCAGTTTTTATTGACAGAGCAACAAAGCCAAGCAGACAGACAGAAGGGCAGACAGTTCATAAGGTCTTACATGGTACAGAATCTAAAAGATTAAACTATATCACTGTTTATGGTGAAATACAGGAATATATGAATACTAGCACTGTCACCTCACAGCAAGAATGTTCAGGGTTTTAACCTCCATGTTGGACGATGCCTCTCAGGGTGGAAAAAGGCCATCCATTGCCAACAGAAAATTTGAACAGCAGCTTAAGATGACCATACTGTGCACATTTACTCTCGCTAACACCATAAAGAGCGAGCGTGAGCTACACAGTTGCATATCACTTGCAATGTCACTTATGATGAGAACTGGGTACTGTAATTCATTTGAGTACAGCTGAATGCAGTGCCCAGTAAAGGTTCTGCCCCAGCTGTCTCCACTTCCCTAATCACCCTCCTGTGAATTTATTGTCTCAGTCTCCCCGCGTCCTTTGTCAGTTTGTCTGCTTGCCTGCCCCGGTGTCTCCCAGAGCCTAGTTACTCTAGCCTTTTGTAAATTCCCAGTGTTTAGTTCTCTCTGTTCTTCTTTATTCTCTGCTATATTTTTATGGAGCCTGCAATAAATCAGCTTGCTTTAAGTTTACAGTCTCAGCCGCTGCATTTGGGTCCTCATACCTCCGTGATACCTATTATAGTAGCACATTCTTTTTGGTAATTTATTGAAACCTTTTAAGTTTATTGTTTCATTGTAGTAGTTGGGATTGCTACCAGATGGGTTTCAAAATCAGAAAATACTGAGACAAACTACTACAGGTGATTTATTCATCTGAGCAGCATCGGTTTTCCACTATCGTATGAGGACAGCAGCTATTGTTACCCTTCCTCTTCTGCATGTTTCCAGTTCTCTAATCACACAGTAATGCAGTAACTTTGAAGTTGCAGTTGTATGAAGCAGTTGGGTAACATCTATGTTTTGTTGATTTTTTCTTTTTTTAAAGTGTGAAAACGTAAATAAGTCTGCTGTTGCAAACACACAATGAGTCTTTCAAATATACGGTTGCATTTCATTTCAAGGACCTAAAAAAAAAAACACCAAAAAAAATGAAACGAGGTGCATTTTTTGCAAAAGTAGTGCGTCAGTCCTCAGTACAAATTGCAAACACCTATCTTCATAGCAAAGTTTTTCTGAAAACTCAGAATTTTTAGCGTCTTTTCCCCACAGAGCAGTTCTGAGGTTTCTTCAAGTGGCTTCTCACACGGCATGTTTAAGCTCTACAAATACTCAGTGATGTCCAGGGAACTGTGAAAGCCACAAGGATCATTATCATTTTGTAGGGGAAGCATATTTTCAGATATTGTGCCCAGCATTTGCTGGCAATCACTGTACTGTGCAGATTTGCATTTTGATCCAAAATATATCTGGGGTGGCAATTTAATCACCCTGCATATACACACAGTCATGTATAGAAATCTATTTGTTTTTCATGCTTAAGTTGGTCTACAAGGGTGTGTGTCAAGTGTACACACACATGTGTATGCAAATCCCACTGGGCTACTAGCATCTGTGTATCTGTTTAGACACTAACACTACAGCAGCAGAGGCCAATGCATAATTATAAGATTGTCTCAAACTGATAGCCTTATCAACCGCACCAGGAGGTTTTACATTACACATACACAAAACACACACACTCTTGCACACACATTAAAATGCTGTTGAATGCTAATATTTGAATGTATTTGCCTGCCTGCATAAAACTCTGTTTCAGGCAGGACTTCATGTATACCCTAGTTTTCAAACCCTGCGTTCTACCTGCTTTTCACTGGTTGTGGAAACAATATTTAGTGGCAGTTAAATGTAATGCTGGTATCTACAAAATCTGCTTTATGGTGAGAAATATGAGGGAAAACTGCAAACAAAATCCAACAAAAGATTGTTGTTCTTTCCCCTAATCCTATGTACTTAAAGCAGTGATTTTCACGCTGTTCAATGTTGCATTTACTTTCTTTCATTAGAGGGTTTGTTGCATATAGTACATTTACTCAGAAAAAACAAAAAAAAAACCTTTCAGCAAACTTCTGTTGGTGAACCAATGCTTGCATTCTTTTTAGTGTCCAACTTGGGCCCATTTTACATGCTAATTCAGTGGAAAGGGCTCTGCGTTCTTGCTCAGTGATCATATGATGAACACAGCTCTGTGTGTGTGTCTGTGTGTGTGTGTTAAGGAGTGAGACAAAGGCAGAGATGGAAAGTGAAAAAGATATTTGCCCAGCTTCTAATTTGTTTCATAAAAACCCTGCATGACTCAAAGCTTTTCCCTTAAAAATTTCCTGAAAAATATCCTCTTCATATAAACGCACATGTAAAACAAATGACACCTGGTCACAAACAATGTGTACATGCATGTGTATGCGTCTTTGGTCAGTACTCCTGTTACATCTCCCAAGGGTTATTGGCTTAAAGAAACTGAATGTAACCCATCATTTGCATTGCACATTTGTCTATATCCCCCTCACACACACTCTGCCTCGGCTCTCTAGGGAAGACAGAAGTGTAGGTATGGAACGAACGCTCATTACTCTCTTTTTAACTCACTGTGTTGTTAGCTCATAACAGTAATTATTGACAGATGGCTACAGCAGCTTCCTATACACCTGCTTCTGTGGACAAATTGCTTACACCTGACAGTAATGCTTCATCATTTTGTTTACGCTGTGAACTGTAAAATGCACGAAGAAAGTCAAGCATTCAATCTGGTTCTTTCATTCAAAAGTGCCATCCTTCGTTTTCCTTTTCAGTCTGTATCAGTGTACGAGAAGTGCCTGTCGCTCTCGTCCTCCCACACATCTCTGCTTAAATGCATAATGTGCATCTTTATCTTTGGGAGAGAAAAAAACAAAAAAATAAATACAATAAATATGACACAATGCGCGAAGAGAAACTGAAGGAAAAAAATATAGCCCAGTGAGAAGATCGTTTGAAAATCAAAGAAGAAAAATCCTACTTCTCATGCATCTTGGATTTTGACCTCAAATGATCAAAGTAATGACCAGTAATAAAAATTAGCTGTTAAACAGACGGTTCCCCATAGCCATTAATTCACACTGTACATTTGTATTCAGGCCATACTGTCTGTGGATAAGTGCATTATCTGCTATGAGTGCCACCCAATTATGTTGTTTAAATCAATAATCATTCCCTGTGTGATGACGAGCAGGCAATTAGGCAGAGTATGGAAAGTATGTAGGTGGCAGCAGAAATAGGAGTGCAGTGGCTGTAACACAGAGCTGTAATTATGTTGTTTCTGCCTTGGTGAACCGTCCTGCCCCACATGGTGACTGACAGCCAAATGGGCTTAAGCTCTAACAAGATTCTTTGCAGGACTTTTCCGTAGTTCTCATTTTAGTTTGTTCCGCGTTCGCGTCGTGTTTTTAATGCTTTCTTCCACTTTATACCATAAAAAAAAAAAAAAAAAAGGATTTTAGTCAGGACGAATCTAGTCAAAAAAAAAATTACTTCTATATGAATTGATTTATCTTTTGAGGTATGACTCTGTTCTGGGATCTCCCTGTTTTTCCAAGCCCATTTGGAAAGCCAGTGGCAGGCAGAGTAAGAGCAAACATCAGTGACACCAGATATGATACAGATTAATTGAGCCACAGCATGAAAAGGAGGAACTGGGGTGGTTTTGGTCCTGTATAAAATTCACAAACTGGATGCGCAGAAGGTTATCAGCTGAGCCAACAGCTGATGTGAAAGGCATTGCAGGCTAAGTTTGACTTTGTTGCTTTTCTGAATTAATATTAGTAATTTATTTTTTCTTTTTTTCAGTGTTAGTTTCTTTATTGGTATTTTCTTTAACCTACACTGAAAGAGCTACAGCACCATTTCCTTTGTCATTAAAACATTTGAAGTAAAACTTAAACTGCTATACATACAAGAATGCTACATCTAGCCTTAATGTAGTTCGATCTATAGTAGCAGGTGTTTAGGTTTTTATAAAAAATTTTATCTGGCACTTCTCTCTGCACCCCAGTATAGTGGAAGCGATTGGAATTTGGTTTGAGCTGCACAAAACATTATGCAATAACAGTCTGTTTTTCCATACAAAACTTTCCTGCTTCTCTGAGTAAGCCACAGACCTCCCTATGAACATGTGGAAGCATTTTCTAGCAAAGAAATAGTCCCAGTCAAAGCCACTTTGCAGATTAACTTCTTAAAGTGGGCAGTGTTTCTGGAAATAAGTGCTTATGTTAATTCAAGACTTGTATCTAATGTATTTTGGGTGGCAGCAGAAATGTTAAAAGTGCAAATCTCAAAACCTGAGCTAATAGAATTTTAGTGTCTGCATGCTGTCCATTTAACTCTTACACAGAGCAGTGACGTCAAGTAGGAAAGCTTGAATTATGGTCTTGAAGGGCAAACTGGATCACTGTTCTCTTCATCAGATCAGGTGCACTTGGCATAAGAGTGTGTTTGTGAGTATTTTGTGTGTGTGTGTGTGCATGTACAGGAGTGAGCCTGTATTTTATGATTAACTGAGGTGTGTGTGATGGAAGTGAACCAGAATCTGCTCCTTCAGCAAATGTTACACTTCACAAACAGAACAAGAGCCATCTTTTTTTCTTTTCATCTTTCACTTTCTCTCATAGGTTCACCTTTTGCTTCCTTCATTCTTCTACTTTATGACCCTTGAACCACTTGGAAACAAAAGGACTTGTCAAATGCAGGGAGACAAATGCCATCGGCCAAAGCTTTCAGAAAATCTTGCTCTGTTCCCTTCCTTATTATGCCTTCTGCCTCCTCAGGGGAGAATTCTTGACCATCTTGTTTCCTGTTTTGATTTGGCTCATGTAGAAATTCTTTGCAGTGGTAAACACGGGGATGACCAACAGGAACAGGCGTGTGTCTTCTACATGCATGTCAGACTGGCAGTAGCTGATGAAAGCCTGTAGTTTGCATGTTAACGTTCCGTAATAAAAACAACGCAGCTTACAGCTCTTTACTATGTAAATTCATCAGCTACTTGCACACCATGTGACTGCATGGCCTAAACCACAGAAAACTGGGCAGAATCACCTCTCTTCTTCAGAATTCATATGTTAAAATAGCCACATTATCATCAATCACATCACCCTCCTAAATCAGGAGACATCTGGGTTGGAAAGAAATCTGGGTACCGCTGAGCCACTTTCAGTGCTTTCAGCTGATCGCTACATTCATTATAAGGTGGTATTTCATGGCAATACTGCACCACAGGGCAAATGTCCAACTGGGGGTGTTGATAAACCACAGAGCAGTGTCCAGATGTGCATTGTAACAGTTGTGCGAAGGAAAAGGAAAGACAGAGAGAGAATGAGAGCACATGGGGGAAAGGCTTGGCCAGTACATACCATTCTCAGTGTCCAGGCGATCATGCCAGACCCTAAATCCTAAGATACGCTCTTTGGGCTTCACAGAATTATTTCCCTTGCAATACACATGTCCTCCTCACTATAAACTGTATTTCCACTGCTCATATACACAGCCCCCATCTAGTGGAAATAGATGACAACAAACATAGACAGAGGCAGAAAAAAATAACTAAATATGTTTTTAAGTTTATACACCTGGATTAGGGAACAAGACAGTGGCAACAACATGACAAGCATTACTAAGTCGTGCCTCTTTTGGACCAGCGCAAAAGCCAGAATGAAATAATAAGGTGCACTTCACCAAGTTGCTTGAGCAGTTTATTTTATTAGTTTGGCCCAAAAGCTGAAAATGGGGAAGCGCAACTAGAGTGACCAGATTGAATCGCCACTAAATCTGCCCAGTAGTACCTTTACTTAGTATAGTAGTAGTTACATCTCATTTGGTATATTCCTACAACAAACTGTACAACCTGACAGATTTTTGAAGTCATTGCATCCAGCCAGGAAACATTCCGTTACATAACTCCTTAGTCGTTTAGCTTTAGAAGCTTTAGAAACATATTTTCTGCTTTACATTATAATATATATTACTTACTACATTAGCAGTAGTATCAAAAGTAACTTCTTATTAAAGTTGTCTTGATTTGCTGTTTGGGATTGCATGAGGATCATGCTGTGGCTTTTTGGGAGTGAAGCCAGAAATGGGAATGAGGCAACATTCTGATTCCAATAACGTGTCTTGGCTGCTACTCTGCTACATAAGCTGGTGCACTGCTCACTTATCTCTCTGGGCATATGGTCTGTTGTTTGGGTTAGGTTTTCTCTAGCATTAGTTTACTTTGCTCATTACACTTGACTGTCCACTCATTCATGTAGTGAAGACATACTAATGTTACTGATTTCCACACTTAATTTATCATCCTCTTTGTCTTTCCTCTTTGAGCAGATTATGACAAATTGGAGGCTCAAAGAGGACCTGAATCTGACACCTCAAGTGCATTCTTTTTTTTTTACTACATGTGGCAATATAGGTACAGCTGCAGATGTTTTACATTGCTCAACAATGTTGCACAGTTCTTTAAACTATTTAACAATGGCTGCAAAACACCAACAGCTATTGTTCAATGCACAACCAAATCCCTAAGCAAGCAACCTAACATGTGTTTGCCTGTCAGATTTGAATGGTCTTTTTCTCTTCGCCATTCCATTGAGCTGCATTGCGATCAAGTGTAGCATTAAGTTCTTGCCAAAAACAAATTATAAAAAGCCATTACTTATATTAGAAAAATGTCATCACCAGAAGACATACATGTTCCCTTTTGGAAAAAGATAACTAATGAATCTCCAAATTGTCATGTAGCTAGCCAGGCCCCTGTAGTAGGTGCAGGCAAAGGTAGTGTAGCCACCATTAACTCTCCCCCAGCAGATTGTCGTGAGCAGGTGAGGTGACGGTGTGAAGGAAGCATAGACTTAAACAGAAGCACCAGCCCGTCCACTTGGCATGGTGTGACTTCAGCAACCATTGCTGATTGTCTTCCAGGAGCCAGAGCAGGTGACAGAGAAGGAAACTTGACACTGCTGGCTAAGTCTAAACTATTTAGATTTCCTACAATAATAATTCATGTTGGCAGGATTGAACCCGATAATGTCAATTAAAAGTCACTAAAGTTAATTGTTAGGTAATAGTTATTGAATCTGTGTGTAAGTTTGCCCAAACAATGTTGAACTCTGCAGTATTTCTCCCCAGTCGAACCAGGAGTGACATGTTTAGCTGTGTGTTCTTCTTAAATTGGTGGCTGTTTGAGTCATGTCCAAAAAAATGATGTGGGCTTTATAAATAATTGGGAAACTTTCTGCCTGGTCTTGTTATTTTCAGCCAAAAAAGTATTTTTGAGCTTGTTTTGAGAGTGATATACTAAGCAAGAGCTGAATGTGTAAAATTATTAAACATGTTTTGTCTTAAAACTAGATATTTGCACTTGATTATAGTCTGAATCTTCCCAAAGATAAATATAATTTATACTATATGTTTGCTCAGTTTCCATGACTCTGCATGTGTGTGCCTGCATGAATGCTGTCAGTGCACGCATGTGGACTGAAAGAAAGGCATAAAGACAATCATGGTACCCGCACTGTTACCCCGGAAACACATAAAAGATAAAAGGTCGGGGTAAAAACACAGCTGTCTGATTCTTCTGACCAACAGAGAAAAACACACAAGTGCTGAGTAAGCAAAATGCAACCAGCATCTCTCCAGTCAAAGTGACAGAAAACACATAGCTGATGCTTTACAGGTGCACAGTTCTCATAAAACAAGGTCATTATCTGCACTGACTGCAATTGGATGCATTTCGAGAAAGAAAGAAAGAAACTCCTTTAAACATGACAGAATAAAAAAAATATAATAGAAAAACTACTTTTCTGTTTTGAACTTCTCACTCCAAATTAGCCTTGACATCTAGCTGTTTGATACTGATGTGAGTATCTTCACCGCAGTTACCATGGCAGCTGTGAATCAGATTCCCGGGTATCTACATAAGGGATTTAAAACATCACTACAGGTTTTAAAAAAAAATTCAGAGATTTGAGACATTTAAACATGGTGTTTTGAGCTAGCTGTTAATGTCAAGTTCTTTCTCAAGTTATGTATCTATCTTGCCCTGGATTCAAATGTTTCCTTTTTATTCTTTACTTCTTTAAACTAGAATGTAGACTTACTTTTTCAAGTAGAAATATAAAGATAGTATGCTATATCAATAAATCAAGGTTCAGGTTCTCTCTCTCTCTTCTCTCTCTCGCTCCTCTGAAGCAGAGGCATCCTCTGAATCACTCTTGATTAGGAGAAAAGAACCACTAGCAGGCACAAAGACCATCTGAACACAGACTGTGACCTAGTCGACCACAGCTCGGCAGCATGCTCTTTTCTTACTCCCATCCAGTCTCATTATCCTTTACATTACAGGTTGTTTTCAAGGCAAAGTCAAAATGTGCCCCACAGCACAGAACAACAAGTAAAAAAAAATCCAAAAGTGAAGTAATCAAGTCTGATATAAAGGAGGTCCTGAAAATATCATCCATGCACTGTTTCCTTTTTTTTTTTCACTGCAATTCACTCAACTGACATTTTTTCATTTTATCTGATATAAGCAGAACAGCTTAGCCTGGTCTGGTTATCTTTAAATCCTTCAATCCTTGCTGCCAGATCCAGGGACAGGGGACTTTTTACTGTCACTACAACAAAATATGTGGTTTTCTACCACAATTCTCATTCAACGTGTCCGTAAAACATACTATGGTAGGACTAAGCTTTAACCAGACCCATTAAACATCAAAGAGCATCATTTTTTAGCATCAACAGTAAAATATTCACTTTCAAAAGAATTGCAGTATTTCTAACACAGTGAGTGTCAGGCAAGAGCAAGTTGGTTAGATTTAGAGGGAAAGATCATAGTTTGAGTTTAAATTACCACTCCATTAATGTTAAGCAATCTTTGTTGTTGCCACATGGTTGTGGTTTTTAAAGCAAATGAGGAAAATAGGGTCCTCCCGTCCTTATGGCTCTTCATTATCTCTGATATAAGCAGTACAGCTCAGCCTAGTCTGGTTATCGTCACGTGCTTCAATCTTTGCTGCCAGAGACAGGGGACTTTTTACTGTCAGCACAACAAAGTGATATCTGCTACAATTTTGTATTCCTCGTTCAACATATTCGTAAAAGGCACTATGTTAAGACTGAGCTTAAACCAGACCCATAAATATTAAAAAAAGCATTATTTTCACCATCAACAGTAAAACTTTCACATTCAGTAGTATTTTTAATCGAGTGATACATGCTACATTCTGCATGTAGGGCTTCGAAAGGGTTCATCCAACATGGTTGTTTCTGTTCAGAGTAAATAAAAATGTCCTTCAATCAAATATGTTTAAATGTGTCACCGTAATTAATGTTAAACCCGCAAAAACAAAAATCCCTTAACTTTCTCAGTGCTCTCTGTTGGGCTCAAGCAGTAACTGCAAAAAGTGAGTCAAGTAAATAGTTCCATTCATCTCTGTCAGATTAGATACATTTTGGATTTAATGAGGAAACATAATTATGTTAAAACTAAACAGACCGATCTGCGCCAGAGACATCACAAGACACAAAATGTAGTCTATCGGTTGGTGTGTGAGCCAGAAAGATACAAAGAGTGTGACTGTATGTGCACGAAGGGCTGGCCCATAACTCAGCTGAGTTGTTTGAAGCATTCCTATTCCTTTTAAATGATGTTACAGGGAATCTGATTCATCAAATTGCTTGAGGAACTCACAAGGGTAAAAAGTACATTAAACACTCAGCAAAATATTCTGTTGAATTCAAGAAAATAAATGCACGAATGAGTTTCCTGCAAAGGAATTTTGTTTGTATAAAAAAAAAAGAAGATTTATTATTAAACTAATGCTGCAATTTAAGTATGCGTTGTCTGAATGAGAGCATGGGGTAGTGATATAAGCAATAATTTGTTCGACCAAAGACAAGGCTAAACGTTATAAAGTTTAAAAAAAAAAGCAAAAAAAACAAAAACATCTGCTTTGACTTTTTCTTTTACAAGTAGCAACAAAAAAGGATAATACTGGCAAAGTAAAACATATTGCCTATAAAAAGCAAACGGTGTCTCTGATCCCCAGCTCTCCTTCCAAACTTGGAATGCTGCTTGTAGCATCATGTGATGCACATGATGCTACACTGGATGTCTCCTGTGTCAAATGTATTTTTACAAAACGTGGAAATTGGAGAGTGATGATTTTGTTGGTGCAGCCAAAAACATGCATGCTTTCAATGTCCTGTAAGGACACAGATTGTCACAATGACACAAAAAATTCTCATCAGGTCATTTGTGAATGTTCTCCCTCAGACTCTGTACATTACAAAAAGAAAGAAAAAGAAAATTGCCATCAAGCTGCAAAACCCTGTGAATGTCAAAGAAATCTAAGAGCATCCCTGTAATAACATGACTGCCTTCCAGCTTTCTTTTGTCTTAAAGACGGTAGGTTATTCTACTGCCAAGACTGTGTGACGTCCTAACGTCTTGCCACCAAGGATGATAGCCAACATGGAGACTGGTTCATCCAGTGCTGTAATATGTCCTGATTTTAATCACACAAGAACATTATTTAAATAATTTCTATATTTGTTGGATAACACATAATGCAAAAGAAAAGGCCTTTTTTTTTTAAATGCAGTTAAATATTCCATTGAAGACCATTACGCTATATTCTCCAGTTTGCATTGACCAATTAAGTCTCCTCTGTGTGATAATTGCCTTTCAAGTATAGAAGCAAATTGGGTCTAAAAACAATTAAAGACTCTAAAAATCTCACACAGCTGCAGGTCTGATTAGAGCTAAGGATGAAGCTGGCTCTTTTTCTTTTCTTTTCTTTTCTTTTTTTAACAGCAGACATGTCATGTGATCTAATTTCAAGAGCTCAAGTGTCCGAGTACACACCATCACCAATACCAGGACCTTGGAGCTGGCACAACTAAATGGAATGCAGTTATAATTAATGTCATTATCTACAGTTAAAATGCCTGCAGTGAAAAAAGGGTCTGTGCGGTATCTCACTATTCACCTGCACCCTGGGAGTATTCACTCCATCTCCAGTTCACTTAAAATGACACTTGCACCAAAACAGGAGCCAGTAATCTTTGCCAAACTCACAGATCAATGGTCAGATATACAAATATGAGCTGCGTATGAGTTTAAATCATAGCGTGCAGACTGACAGGAGCTAAACTGATAAATAAAATTCTTGGACAAATCCATTTTTATTTCTGAAAATCTGTTCTGTGTGTGGAACTGTGAAGTGCTACAGAACAGTAAAGCTGCCGAATCCACAACAAAAAGTTATGTATTTCCACTGTGGAAAAAGCTATAAATATATAAAGTATTTTAGCATTACCATTCATAGAGCTGAACTAGCCGCTTCTTTGTGATATTCGAGAGCACATCCACAGTTTCGGTTTTTATGGTAGGCTTTTAGCTGCATGCCACACAACACTGCTTAATGACACAATACACAGCAAAAACAAATGATCCTGTACACCCTGATGCAGCATGATGCCAACTATGTAAAAATCACATAATTTTAGAGCACCCATTGGTGCTTTCTAAGAACATGATGCCTTTTAAAGCTGAGTGTGAAATATTCTCTCCACAGTCCTTCCAGAAGCAAGTATTACCACTTGGTTTTTTAAAAAGCTTTTTTCCTGGAAGTTTGTACGTCTACAGCCATCTTTGCTCCTGTCTGGTGGGGGGGTGGGACTCAGAAAGCTCGCCAGTCTGTTGCAGGGCTAATTACCAATTAACCTAACCCCACTAAGTGCATGTCTTGGGACTGTGGGAAGTACCTGTAGAAAATCCACATGGACATGGGAGAAGATGCAAACTCCACACAGCCAGACAGTGGATTCAAACCCAAGACCTTCTTGCTGTGGGTCAGCAGTGCTAACCATTACACCACCATCAAACATGATGCAATACTTAAGTTTAGGTTTAGGTCCATGTTACATAGAGCAGCTTGACTCCTGAAACTGTGCATTACATTATTACATTATTATTATTATATTATTATTTTAGTTCTTACGTGCTTTTTATGATCACGTTCATTGCTATTGATGAAGAAAGGTTGTCAAAATGTGCGTTATGAACAAAAGAACTACAGTGACCTTGTGATGACAAAATATATTCATCAAGATGACAATAGATGCAAAGCGTTTGGGAAAATGCTGCAAAGTCTAAAAAGAAAATAAACAAGCCAAATAATAACCATATTCTGACACGATGCAGTAGAACAGACTGCAGTGGGAATGAGCGGACACTAAAGTTAGCTCTTGGTGAAAAATATTCCAAAAATCAATAAATAATTGTATGTAATTCTGTTTAAACCTTTAATTCTTATCTCTTGATTGTCACTTTTTCCAGTGATCTGCTGTGTTTCAACACAGCGGTTCAATGTGGTGGTTTTGTATTTGCATTTAAATACTGACCTTAAGCAAAGCTGCTAGTATCCTCATTTTCACTCTGAACATTACACCCCATCTGACAAACACACACAGGCACACACATGCCTACTGCAGTATTACCAACTGTTATTTCTTTCAGAGTTCTATAAAAGTGAAAACTACTGAATAAATTGGAAAATTAAACCAGCAGCTTCCCAAACACTGGCCACATTAGACAACATACGTTGGGCTCTTGAAGCTGCTTAACATGAGGTGCTTGGTGATACAATGTCAAAGAGAGGAGGCTCAGCTGGTGTAGACAACTGTTCACATTTGCTCATGTAATATTCAGTTTTACTCCTCATCAACTTTAATAAAGCATGAACCCACAGATCGTGGCCACACACATAAAACTGAGATGCATAGTGTAGATGAAATATAACCATGCATGCTCCACACATATAAAGTCCACTGTGAATTGTAATATAGCGCGGGATGTAGAGTACCGTGCAAAAGTCTTGAGTCACCACTCATTTCATTATATTTTACCAGGAAAATAGGAAATGGGTGTATTGAAACGTGCAAACATACTGTACATGGAAATACAGTATATATATATAGCTGGACGACAGAGTCACTGGGTGGAGCACCCTCAAGGACCCCATCCAGCAACCCCAAGAAGGCTGGCTACCCTGAACTGTCATAAGTGCAAACAAGGGTCAGGACCCATTCTCTGATTTGAAAATGTAGGGAAGCGACCCTCTTGTTTACCGGTGAAAACTCATACAGGCAGCAAGCAACGTTACCCACCCTAGCTCACTGATTCTCACCGAAGGCAACTCCAGACTGGAACGGAGTGCAGCCGCTCTCCAGGAAACAGAGCCCAGGCCATGCATTTCTAAATCAAGACAAGCCTGTGTTTCTGAGCTCATGTTTTTTTTTTTTCAGAGCCACACAATCCTCAAAGGACAGCAACTACAAACATATGATTTATAGAATATGATACTGGACTTTAAACATATTATAATGTATTTAAAATTAGCTGAACCTCAAACATCTCCAGCAATAATATTAATCCGTTTAACGCTGACAGGGAACATTTTTAAGCACAATAATTATTTTTACTTTTGACACTTTATGTAAAGTTTTTCCAATAATATAGTTTTATGTGTAGTGAGGTGTTTTTATAGTGTTCTGTTGCTTCTTTTGCTAAAGGAATGGTATAAAAAATTCTTCCACCACTCATCATTATCAGCTAATAGTAAATAATTTTTGGTAACATAGTAGATATTTATTTAACTATGAAAGTAATAATATATTACAATTCTTCAGCCAGGAGTGCAAAAAGAAGACCTCCATGTAGAGTGCAGCAAGGTGAAGGAGGCTGTCAGCATATATAAAAGAATAAAAGGCAGCCAGCACAAATGGAGATAGAGAGGCGTTGGAAGCAGTGAAGAAGACTGTGACATAACTCAAAGCTCAGAGACAAACTTATTTCCAAAGCCAAAGACTTTTTTTCAGCCATCCAATATTTTCCCCAAATGTGAGAAACACTTGTGTGCTCAACTATGTCAGGCTTCAGTCACTCTAGAATAAAATAAAAAAAGGCAAGAAATTAGACTGATTTTTATTTATTTATTTATTTATTTTTGCTGCCTGGGATCAATTGCAAGTGGTTGTGGTGACCAACTTTTTGCCCAGAGGTGCAGCAGTCTGTGTTACGGCATAGATTTCCAGCTCGGTAATTAACGGTAATTAACACATAATGCACCTGCACAACTTTCACTTTTGGTTGTAAGACAATTGTGTAGTTCAGCTAATGGGAGGCAATCTATCTTTGTCCAATGTAGACTAACTGCAATCATTCTCAGATTGCCAACATGTTACAGTCAGTTGGAGTCAGTCTGCACCAATGAGCAATTCATCTGCTCCATCATTTATTCCTCCAAGTGAGGATACAATGTAATGAATCACACAAACTCAAGTTTTGTGGCAGACAATTTACTGTAAACTGTGCTAAATTTAACACAGGAAAGCACGTCTTATTTTGCGCTTAATATGTGCGTGATAGTTGCTGCTAGGAGTGTTTAATTCTTTGGAACGAGAGAGGGAGATATTATCAGAACAACTGAATTCTGATAACATCGGCGTAACTTTGGCTCTGTACTCTCTCCCTGTCCTCAGTGTTTAGAGCCAAGCCCACATGTTCCTGCTCTGCAATAACACTGGGATTTTACTGAAACACAACTGAAATGAACTTAATGCAGTGTTGGAAAATCCCAATGCAAGACGCATACGAGACATCTTGTTTTCCTTTTTACAGTCTGTAGTGGTGAGTCTACCCCTGGCTCTGGTACAACGCTACAGGTCGGATGTATTCACGGTATTATTGCAAACAGAGTATGTTTAAGTGCCAGTTTGACCCCATTTAATGGAAAACTGATAACAGACAGACTCTGTCTTATTGACATTTTATCCACATTTTATCACTGCCTTGA
>JAVDPK010002779.1:31591-54711 GCA_034780415.1 Cichlasoma orientale | reverse complement strand
TGTGTGTGTGTGTGTGCGCGTGTGTGTGTGTGCGTGTGTGTGTGTGCGTGCGTGTGTGTGTGTGTGTGTGTGTGTGTGTGTGTGCAGAGCATTGATCCGTGAAGAAAAACTCAGCAGGAGTATTGCTTTGACAACAAAACCAATCATAGTGGATCAAAAACAGCCAGATACCTGCCAATAAACAAAAGTGTACCTGTGTGTGTGTGTGTGTGTGTGTGGGTGTGTGTGTGTGGGTGTGTGTGTGTGTGTGGGTGTGTGAGAGGGAGAGTGTGTGTGAGTGAGAGAGAGAGAAAGCAACAGAGAACGTGAAATAAAGGAAATAGAGTCAAAGAGTGAATGAGGAAGAGTACTAAATTAGATCTGACAGGTGTGATTGGCAGCACTCTCCCTGGTGTTGTTCTACTTCAGATGAAAAATGAAATAACAAAAAAGGAAATGAGTAAAAAATCCACAAAGTGGAGAGGACCTGCTGGTAGACTGCAGTGGATGTCATGCATAACTTTGGCCCATCATGTCAAAACAGAAGAGTTCAGATGTGTGAAATATCACCAAAAGGCTCTGCCCATCCGTTCAACCAACTTCTTGCTCTTTCAATTGCCAGATTAAAATGAAAGAACTATGAAGCAAATCCATTATCGCCACGAGGAGAAAAGGAGTACAAACACATAAAACATGAGGTGATGAAGTTTAGTGCTACTGAAACATAACCTTTTACCTCATTTTACCTTACCTTACCTTAAAGATATCACTCCTGTTAACCAATCACTGTGTAAAACCACCGCTGGTTAAAAAAAGTACATTAGGACATCTGAAAAACTGTTCCTAAGTTAAACCACTTCTCTAAATCAGTGACTTTCTAAATTAAAGAAGACTTTTTGAGCAGTGGTTGATATTCAGTTTTCAGACCTTCAGAACACTGTGACACACAGTGGAACTGTAAAACCACAAACAAGTCAAAGGAAAAAAATGCCAACCATAAGCCAAAATTTTGAGTTAGTATCTAAAAAAGGGTGGCACAGTGGTTAGCATGGTGGTTAGCAGCACTGTTGCCTCACAGCAAGAAGCTCCTGGGTTTTGAATCCACCACCTGGCTGGGGCCTTTCTGTGGGGCGTTTCCATGTTCTCCCTGTGTCTGTACAGGTTCTCTTCAGGTACTCCCGCGATCCAGAGACATGCAGTTAGTGGGGTTAAGTTAACTTGTGATTCTAAACTGAATGATTGTCTCTCTGTGTTAGCTCTGCAACAGACTGGTGACCTGTCCAGGGTGTACCCTGCCCCTCGCCCTATGGCAGCTGGAATAGGCTCAAGCCCCCTGTGAATTGGATAAGTGGAAATTTCAGTTTACTCAGAAGTAAGTCGAAATGTTGATTTACCTCTGTCTGTTTTTTTTTTTTTGTTTGTTTGTTTATTTTATTTTATTTTATTTTTTTTTTGGGGGGGGGGGTCCCTCAGTGGCGAAATAAGCTTCCATATACTGTACTTGGCTTCATCTACAAAGAAATTACAGATGTGGAAAATGCAGTCAATGTAACGACACATCTAATGTGAAAATTTTCCTATCAAACATTTCATAAATTGCAATAAGACATCAGTAATCTATGGACACATATAAATAGATAAATTATAAATTAAGCACAAATAATAAATAAAGGTAACAGCAGTTATCATGACTAATAATAAGAAGAAATAGGATCAAGTTATTTAGATCAAATAAATGTGGTCATATTTTAGTTCACTGCCACAACATACTGAAACATCCATCCACCCACTTCCTGTACATGTATGCAAAACTGTTTTCTGAGTACACAAAAGATTCAGAGCAGCAGGAATTGCTGTTCTTGCACACAGCCGCAAATGCCAAAATTGATGCCATCACTGCTGGAAATGACTAATCTTTGGTGTTTTTTATGTTGGTAGCGCATCTCCCAATTTTCAAAACCTGGCATACAACATGGTTGGCACAGCTGGGCTAGAAAACATCAGTCTCTACAGATGTTTTTCTGATAGATGTATGCAAAAGCACAAGGTGGCACAGAGAGGATGGCTGCAAAAGTTTAGGTCCTAAACTTTAGGAGAAAACTATGGAAAAAACTTTAGTGACGACTTAGTTTCCTCTTTTAATGTCTTGTGTTCCTACTCCAGCTGTGAAATGGTGATTTTTTTTTTCTTTTTCTGAATAGCAACATCTGCAATTTAGGAGAACAGTGCTGTGAGTTAAGTATGCCTCAAGAGTGGGCATAAATGGTTACGGCACTTTCTCGTTGTCACAGTTTGTACAAGCTCTGTGACAGCCGCTTTAAAAAGGAGCATCAGGCAAGTAATTCACTTGTTACAGGCAACCCACACTGTCCTTTGGGTGCATTCAACATTGTTTTCTTGTTTTGTTTTAGACTCATCAGAAACCGTTCCTCGGCTACAGCTCGTCTTTGCCATTTTTCTGTAGTTTATGTTGTCAGTTGTTTTCTTAATTGGGCGATCTGAACAGTAATCTGGAATGAATGTCAGGAAACGTTGCATGTTCATTTTATTGAGTGACTGTGGTTGCAGTGACAGGAGGTGGATGTATGCCTGTGTGAATCAGCCTCTTAATCTGCTTTGCTTTAGCTCCATAATGACGTGAGCTGGACGAGTGCTCCGCACAGTGATTGTGACGGGTGCAACAAAGTGGATAAATGAAACATCACTGATTCACACAAGACCTCGAGTGTGATTCAGGTTTGGAATTGGATGACTTGTTGTTATTCAAGATCAATGTGGTTGCTGCTCCGTGTGTTGCTGTCCTTGAGCACTCACTCCAGCATCTGTGAGTTTAGTCATAAATAAAGGAAGCCAAACTTGGGCACATAGCAGCAGCTATTGTGGGAATGAGAGCTTAATCACACCATTTCTGTTATATTTTTGTAGCGAGGACATTAAAATGAAATTTTAAGTATTCAGTAGATACTTAGAGGCACTTCTAAAGGTTATATTAAATGTTTAAGAGCCTCTTGGGTCTAATTCTGAAAGATATCGATAAATCTTTTCAATTCTTGTCACATACTTCCACTGTGCCATTCACGCCTCATTCCTCTGTTCTGATCTTCAAATACAGCAGATGCTTGTCACGGTGCCGAAAGCAGACCGTGTGGCGTGTGAAGGGTGAGGACCCAAATGCAGGTCTCAGAGGCAGGTAGACAGGGATAAACAGAAAACGAGCCTTTATCGTGGCTGTTAATGCAACAAAACTCACAAGGTCAGGGAAGCAGAAACTAAGGAAAACCTAAGCTGGGAAATATTGACTAGGGAACACTGGAAACACAGGAACAAACACTGCCACATACAACAATGACAACAAGACTCCAAAAAATGACCAGGGGAAGGACTGAGACAATAAATACAGAGGAGGGTGATCAGGGAAGTGGCGGGGCAGAACAGGTGAACAGAATAACATTAATGAGACTAAGGGAAGTAAAGCAAGACACAAAGCACGTGGGACAGGGGACGGCAAAATAAAACAGGAAGTGAGAAGACACAGAAAGGCAGCTATACACAACACGGGGAGACACTGAGGAAAACAGACACAAAAGACTCCACACAATAGGGAGGAACACTAAGGGAAAAACACCGGGAAAACTAAACTGTAAAGCTACTGGGAACTTAACTAAATGCACACAAGGAGAATAAACCGTCAACAAACCATTGATCACAAAAACTAACTATTTACAAAAGTTAATTCAACAAAGAAACACCGGGTCGCTGACCCAGGACCATGACAATGCTAAATATAATCCACTTCCTTTAACTACTCCTGATTTCCAGTTCTGGTGTGGACAGACTTCAATTGGGAAAACCGTCAGGATCCAGTTAGATAACATGAAGTTCGGATCAACCAATCCCACTTTTCCCACTTCCAATATGATACCAATATTGGCTTTAGTCATCTGCTGATACTGAATACCGATCTGATACCAAAATCAAATTAACAAGCTGTTTTCTTAACTATGAGAATGAGACCGAGAACTACAGTCCACATGTAAGGCAACGTCAGGTTTGACCAAATGTAATGTTTTAACTGCTATGCTTTCCATAACAGTCAAAACATTAAAAGTGGAACACTGTACATTTATAACCCATACTGGTCAACCACAAATAACAGGTTGCCAGTCTACTGCAACACAGAGAAACAGACAGCCATTCAATCACACATTCACATTCACAGCCAACTTAGACTCACCAGTTTAGCTAACATGTATGACTTTGTAGTATGGAAGGAAGCTGTAGTACCTGGACAGAACATGCAAACACAATACACAGAAGGGCCACAGCTAGTCGGCGGGTTCAAACCAGGAGCCCTGGCTGTGAGACGACAATGCTAACCAATGCACGACTCAAATGCATTGGTTGCAAATGTTAGCCATGAAAATCACAATCAAACATGTTGCAAACAGCATTTCCAGTAAATGTACAACTGGCTGAGGTAATTTACTACACAAGTAAGCAAGAAGTGTGCATAGTGTGGAACATGAAAGAAAGAGAAGTATCTGCAAAATACAAGTTTGGAGGAATCTAGTGCATTCCTGTGATGTATATTTTTCAGGTTCTAATCTTTTAAGCATCTAAAATATTACTTCACCAATGTGTCAGTGCAGCATAGCCACAGATATTGTTTTTTTATTTCATACATTCATCTTCATTATGAAAACTTGACACCTACATTACACACATTCCATTCCATCTATAACTAGGTAACGTCTATTGCATTGTATTGCTTGGAAGTAAAAATGCAGCTGAATTCCGATTGCATTTTATTTGGAATGTAACCACAACAACAGAGCAGTGTAATAATTCTACAGGGTCATCTGTGTTCAATCAAACAGATTTTCAGATCTCTAAAGTCTGATACTGAGAAATCATTCATAAATTTCTATAGACCTGACTGCTTTCACCCTGCCGCTACTCTGTCTTCCCCCACTGTCACCATCTGCTAGATGAATCACAAACGGGCTGCATGAAATAACGCCCATTTCGTTCAATCACATTTACAGAACATAAATTTGATGAAATTATATCTTATCTAACAGAATGATTGCATCTGATCGCATCAGCCTAAATTACATAGTCTACAAATAGCACCCTATAATTATTTCATCAAAAGATTTAAGCTTGGTGAAAATTGTCACTACAAATAATCTTTTATAAAAAAATTTAATATTTTCTTACTTTCATAAATTTTACCAAAATAATTTTTTTCTTAGTTTCTGTGAAAATTTTACATCAGTGAGTTAAGCTGCCAATTTATACAATGAGAAAGACTGTGGGAGTTCAATCAGTGGGACTACAGAGACACACTTGTGCACATTCCTCCATCAAGCCAACAACATAGAGGGTACATGGTGGCTTTTCCAAGGACTGTGTGACGTGCACTACATAGGTCAAATGCTGACTGGCTGAAAAATATGTTTGAAAAGGAAAGGGAATGGCAGCAGCAGAGTGCACTATGGAAAGGAAGAAATGCTGAAAGAAAATATCAAAGGATTAAAGTGAAACTAAAGGACCAACAACAGCACAAACTAATGCCCGCATTAGTGAACATGCATTGACAAAGCTCTATGCAGCTCTTATGCACTACTAATGCAATACTATCCCAGTATGATTCCATCCCAGAACCTGTATTTTGTTGCAAAATCTACTTCTTTCACAAAGACCAACTCTGATCACACTTTTTTCTATTTAGCATGTTGCCATGTTGATATTTTGTAACTGTGTCAACCATAAATGTAGCTAAAGCTATTTATTATGAGTTTTGCAGATCTTGGCCAGATTTGGTCACAATAAGGGGAACAGCAACATTACTGTTATTCATGCTCAGGGAGACAAGAATTTTGATACTAAGTTGGATGACAATTCATTAGATATGTACTTGAATTTAAAATGTGATGTGCAAAGTCATCAAAGTAATTGGGATTACTCTCCAGGGGCGCAATGCATGACCACAGCGAAATAGCTACCCTGATCATTTCTAAGCAACATGTTATTGTTGTGGCTCCTATTTCTATCTATAATTAGCTCTTTTTTTTTTCTTACAATAAAGAAAATTTGTAATTCTCAGCATTGTTGGATGTTCAGCGCTATTAATTTTGTGTCACTTCAGTTACATTCTCTTGTGATGGATGGAAAGCATGCACCAGAGTAGACTGGCATAAACTTCAGCTGTCCTGCGTGTCCTGTAGAGAGCTGGGATATTGGTTGTCTCAACAACAGGAGTCATGACGACAGACATGCAGCATGACTAAAACATTAGCAGCCTGTGGACAACATGGAGGGGTAAGTGATATCCTGGAGGGTAAATGGTCGCCCGTCTGATTATAAATATTGTCTCCACAAGCACTACTGTCTTTTACATAACAGCACACAGACAATACAGAGAATGCCCGGGTGAGTGAACAAGCCAGACAAGGCCTCATTCAGTAAAGCTCAGACGGACAGAACCAGTGCGCCTGTGTGATCTTAGCGCTGACAAGCTTGGACGCATCCCAGTTCATTTCTTGAGTTGCAGGCATGTGTGCATATCTTAGAGTTAGAGTTACATAAAAACTGTTAATGTGCCCACACTGGTTTGAAAAAGCATCTGCTGGTGAGTTAATTAATCACCCAATGTTTACCGCCTGTTTATATACAGTAATTAATGAGTAAGTGGCATTGGGGGATTGTCTGTTGGGATTCGTTTCTGTCAGGAAACAGCAGCGACAGCAGATCTGCGTTGATTGTGTCAAAATGTCCAACTTGACTCAGCTAAGTGCTGGAGAGCACGGGCAAACCTCATCTATTTTTCTCTACAATTTTTCGTTTATCTTTCACTCTTTCTCCCCCCGTCTTCTTCTGTCTTTCCCCCTTAGCTATGCAGGATAGATCACATTATGATGTATATTAGTTCTTCATGTTTAATGGATAAGCTCTGAAGCAATGGATT
This sequence comes from Cichlasoma orientale, assembly GCA_034780415.1. Classification (NCBI taxonomy): domain Eukaryota; kingdom Metazoa; phylum Chordata; class Actinopteri; order Cichliformes; family Cichlidae; genus Cichlasoma; species Cichlasoma orientale. The sequence continues at coordinate 47,762 of JAVDPK010002779.1, read as the reverse complement.
CTCGCTATCTATTCTCCAGCACAGTTACTGCACTAACTAAAAACCTGCAGAGGGACACATAGCTGCAGGAAAAACTGGCTTTGCTTAACAAAGATTTAGACCAAGAAACGTTCTCCTCTATATTTCTGTTCAAAGGATATCTTAATGGTTACTTGTCAAAGATTAGAAAAGACACTGCCACTCCGATACTTATTTAACGATGAGACTGAATGAAAACACCCTGATCTTCACCATCTTTTGTCCAACGTATTCACTCTCACTCCACTGCATACATCCAAACCATCTCAACCTTGCCTCGTTAAATTTGTTTCCAAACCACTTAAACCTGAGAAGTCCCTGAGATGTACTCATGTCTAATCCTGTCCCTCCTGGTCATTCCCAACAAAAATCTTAACATCTTTAACTCTGCCTCCTGTCTTTTAGCTAGCGCCACTGTCTCCAAACCAACAATCATAGCAGGTCTCAACCTTCCTTTTCACTCTTGCTGCCATCCTTCTATCACAAATCACCCCTGACACCCATCTCCAGCCGCTCCACCATGCCTGCACTCTCTTCTGCACTGTCAATTCCTTTCAACGGTTGACCCCAGGTATTTAAACTCATCCACCTTCACTACTTCTACTCGTTGCATCTTCACTGTTACACCTGTCTCCCTCTCATTTACATGGCTGTGAATGAGAGGGAGACATGGATACTTTCCAGTGGAAAGCATCCATGAAGGCCAAATTGGTTCTTTGTACCAAGCTGTTGAAAAGTTGTAATGTTGGGTATTTTAACATGTGAGTCTATGAAGAATGACTCATTTTTGCAGATAGCTTTAAGTGTCCAGAAGAAGAGCTACAGTTGTTGTCATTGTCATTGTCCAAAAAAATATATTATCCACCAGCTGGTTAACTCCTGTGTGTCTGTTGGATTTCAATTAGCAATATTTTTGACAAGTAATTGCAACAATTTAACTGCACCATCAACATCTGCAGCAAAATCCAAGAATACACACTCTGTTTAACACTATCATCAGGTGTGCTGTTACTATGTATAGTTTTAGTTTAGTTTAAGTTTTAAAATTCAGTTTTTTTTCAGTGAATGCAGTCCTGTAGCAGCCAGGTACTGCTAATCAAATCCACTAATCATCAGCAAGTGTGACCTCCTATAAAAAGCAGAAATGTGGCTGTTTGCTGTTTCCTGCATTCAGGTGTGAGTTAATTCAATGCCACAATCCTGGAGTGAATATCGCAGCAAATTCATCCCAAGGTCGGGCTGGAGAAAACCTCTCCGCTGTACAAGGTTCTACAACCTATTGAATCATGAGGTGTACTTAGTTTTTCCCAGGGCTGCATAGACTCTTGTGAAAATGTTCTTTTTCACATGACTGTATACGCATTCTCCCATTGTGCAACTTCCAGTTGCAGGGTCAAATAAAAGTTAAGGACAAGGACTAAGGTAACACCCACTTAGATACAAACGATGCACACATATACACCCATATAAAATTCACTTCGTGGGATGGGCAGAGACAGGAGGAGTCAAATTTACCCTCCAAGAAAGAGAAAATATTGGAAGATTGGTAGCGGAGTAATCTGAAAGCGAGCCGTGCAGGAGGTGTGGGAGAGAGTAATGGAGGATAGAGAGATGGTTAATGTAGAGTGTGAAAAGAAAACGAAATAAGGGGAAAGGGAAGAAGAATGAAACACAGCTGAAGAACAAAGAGAGTGCGTTTAACCCAATCCTTTCGATTTAAAAAGGACGGATTATTAACCACTGCCGGGTGAACACTAATAAATGCAGTCCAGAAACTGTGAGCGTAAGAACAAGAAAAGAGAGCAGAGGATGACGCAGGTAGTGATAAATACGAAGGTCTTATTCATAGCTTTTCAATTTCACTGTCAGTTAAAAAACTTCTAGAATAGATTCATTCTCATTCTTATTAATGAATACAGCCACAGTGGCACCACAGGCACATGCATGAACATCACAGTTGCACAGAATTAAAACAAATAAAACTAAATATAGCAAATAGCTGTCATCACAAATTACTGTTATTAATTGCTGTGAGTTAACAAGCTGTTAGCTATGGTTTTAATGAGTGTCCCTGTGCTAGAGTATTAATATAACACACAGTAAATGATGACCCCCCATCTAAATTTGATTGTGTATAAACTATATTAAGCACAGTATTGCTAAAATGGGGGTGGTGGTGTAAAGGGCAGTGTACCGAACATTATTTAATCACTGTTTCTAATCTGATTGTGAATCTCTCACAGTTGCCTGGAACAGCACTAGATTAAGCAGTTTAAGTCATCAATTGCCTAAACCTATTCAGACCTGGCGTTTTGGGGCTTCCGCCACTTTTAAGCCTCACAACTATTTAAGATATCACCACAGAATTTTCAACGAATGATGTGCACGCAATAATAAATCACTACAATTACTTTGTTATAATGAAAATGGCATCATTATGACATCAGCAAACCTGGTTTTATCGGTTGAAATGCAACATTCCCTTAACAATCAGGGGTATACAAGAAAACCTGAATAGAATGCATGTCTGATAAATGATATTAAAATTCACTAATTTGTTTCCATTGTAACGATTGGTGACGCCACTGAAACAGTAGAGTTATCAATACACCCGCCATCTTGGATTTTGACCTTCATAATTCCATGTAGTCACCAAATTAGAATAAATTGTTTTAATGAATTACTTTAATTACTTTAATTAATAAATTAATTATTTTAAAAAAGCACAATTAAACAAGAAAACCCAGAAACTACAGTGATTAAACTGTGAATTTTGTAAAACATGCCTGTCAAAAAAGCCATTACCATGGAAACATCATGGCTTGACTCGTGACTGAATTGTTGCCAGATAAATTTTTGGTAAAGTCACCAAGTTTGGTGGTTCTAGCTTAAGCTGTTCAGGAGTTATATGGCGTGAAAGTTGGCATGGGCCTCAAGAAAAACAATCCTAGCCTAGGCGCACGACATTAGTCACACTCAGCAGTGATAATCACCCTTCAGCTAAACTGTTGCTAATTAGCAACTTTGTCAATGGCAATTAGCAATTTTTCTTTAATTCATACATTTTTTTAAGTGCTTGGCAAACACGCAGTGCTGCTCTGCAAAGGGGCTTCAATGGTTCCTATTGCACTCCTGCTGCTCTCTCTGTCTCTGCACAACAGCTGTAAACATACAGAGGCTGCACAGTATGTGAGAGAACAAAGTATGAGATCGTCTTCTGCTTCTGACGTGTTCTCTCATGATAATTTTACGTGTGAATGTAATCACAGCACATCCATCATCTTTAGCTTGTGTGTAGTGATTTTGTCAGACAATGTCATAGTTAAGAAATTAGACACGAGGCCATCTGCCAAGTGTCTTTGTTCGAGGTAATTGCAGGTTGAGCTTTTTATATCAATGTGAAAATGTCTATCATTTCAGCTTGTCCCCCTGACATCCCTCTCACTCACAGCTATGATAACCGTGCTTCGCTACACGTAACTGTTTCAAATTTAGCAACTTTCATGGAAGACTTACCAATTTTTCAAAACACTTCAGCAATTATTTTTTTTTAAAATAAGCACTAAACACTCCTTAAATACTCCACGGGTGCACTTGCTCAGAGTGAGGCGCACTTCCTTCTGTACCATTTAATATGTAGCAACTGTGTTTACACACAGTGTGTTGCTTTTATCTTTCTCTCTGAGTGGTCGTGGTAGCACAAAGTTGAGCATGATTTTTGTTACTGCTATCCCACCTGGTGATGCTTAAAACAGGTATTCAGGACAGCACTGTAGCTTACGAGTATAAAAATGTGTACAAATATCAGTGGCTCAGATACAGGCACATTATTATTTTTTCTTCCTCAGTCTCTCATACAAATAGATATAATAGCATAAATCATTGTGAAAACAATGCAGCAATCCTTTCAGCAAGTATGTGTATGTGATCCTTCATGTGCACTGAATGTTACTGGCTTGACTTGTTTTACTTGCATGTTTCCAATGATTTTTTTCTTTTATATTTTAACATATTCACGTTCATTTATTTTTAACAGTCACAAGGATGCACTTGTCTTTAAGTAAACTGCGTTCAGCAATTTAAAACATCTGTAAGGCCTCCTGTCACATTTGCCCTACAGTCAATTAAATAGCCACAAGGGTGTCTCATGATGATGACATCAGCATTAGGCTAACGAGATAAATTCATGTGATTTTTTTTGCTGACGTAAACCAACTTTGTTTAAGCAAGCAAGAGCAATCTGTTCCGTGTGTGTGTGTGTGTGTGTGTGTGTGTGTGTGTGTGTGTGTGTGTGGGTCAGTGTTTATTAAATAAACAACTGTGTTTATAGAGCAGGCCTTTTTTCAACACGTATGCATAAAAAACTACACACAGACCGACAAAGTTCACACCCTTTAACAAGTTCTCGTATCACACCTTTGTTTCAGTCCTAACTAAAACAAAGCAAATGTGGATTCACAAGAATCCAATTCACAAGAATCCAAAATTAGAACATTTCCTTCAAGCTCATTGATGAAATTGACATCCTGCACAGTTCACACGAGTTTTATCACATCAGCTGGAAGAGAACGAAAAGGCCTGCAACCCAGCATGTGAAAATCGAGGAGTGAGTGTAACACCTAGTTTATGCTTGCCACATGAACGGGGCCACAGTCAGAAGTGATGTCATGAGCGCCTTGCTTTGGCAGGGTTTTTTTTTGGCTTGTCACCTCTCGATTTTTGTAACCTGCCACATGCGGCAGACGGCAGCGCCGCGTGTTTGTGGTCGTGTTGAAGACACGAGTTCAGTGATACATCAGTACAGGACCTCAGAGACGCTTAGATTGCAGAGAGCGAGATGCTAATTACCAATTGGCAAATCTCATAGGCACACCATTTAAGCAGCACCTCCAGGTGCTGCTACTTCTAAAATCTGCTTTACAACCCAACTTGACCCCAGCTCAGCCATTTCACGCTGTTTAACTTAACTGGTGATCTGGACGAGGGGTCTATCCTCTCAATTCCAAGAAGAGGATCAATCACTGTAGATGGAAATGGAACAATTTTCTCTTTACCAAACTGTTCCTGACTGAAATGTATATCATCACATTTGTGTGCAGGAGAGAATGACTAATAAGGAACTCCTAGTGTAATCACTCACTCTGTTCCTCAACTCAGTCTAATGAATTAATAACAAAGAGATCAAATGCAGTAGTCTACGAAAGAAAATAAACATGAAATATGCAAGACTGGCTTTAACATAAAACTTCTTCTTTGTTAACAACACTCAGAAACTTTGAAGTTCAACACAAGAAAAACGAACCATGCATCAGCATTAAACAGTCAGTTATTTTGTTTTGAACGTTTCATGTACTGTAATACTTTCTTCCAGACACAAAATAATGCGCTCCTGTGCATGTGTGTATTTATCTTTTCTGATACGAGGTAACCTTTAATGTTTGATTTAATCTTGGTAATTAGGCCTCACAGAGTTCAGTGTTTTCTGGTTATAGAAAAGAGTGTGAGTGTAGCCTGTGTTTTGAATGCATCACTGAAGATGTTGAAGACTGCCACTGATGTCACGGGCTTATATTCACTTCTTATAATGCTATCACAAGCCTCTGTTTTTCCTTACATGATGCCACAGAAAAAATGACAGTGAGAATAAAAACTGGCTGTTCAACTAACTGGCAAATGTCAGTGTGTGTTTACATTATCCTTCCTGCTTAAACCAGAAGTCAAACACAGTTCTTGCAGCTTCGGAAACACTTGAGCCTTCCAGTTCAGCAAGAGCCGTAATATATCTCAGTTTTTCCTGACTTTGGAGCTATTCTGTGGTACTAAAAGAAACTCTGTGCATCTTATCAGCAATCCAACAACAAACATTCGAAACATTACAAATATTTTTTTACAACTCGGAATTTTTACTTTGAAAAAAAAAAAAAAAATCAGCATTGCAGTTCTTTGTGTTGATGTTGTAAACTAGTTTTTGTTCATGAGCGTATGAGCAATTTTCTGCTTTCCTGCCTTTGGTGGAGCAAAAAGAACCTTGCTCTGTACTACCACTCTAGTGATGAACTCCACAGTATATCTTTAAATAAATATTTTAAACTGAAATAATTTAACAGCCAATACCACAATAAATGGCATTGCCAGTCTGCTGGTTCACTACCTCAGAAACAATCGAATGAACTGTTGTATTCAGACTTTTCTGTCCTCCAAGGACGGGTTTTAATAAGAGGTGAGTTGCTGTTGTGGTTTGTTTGTTTGCTTTGTTTTGTTTTATTTTTTATACCTTCAGTCCATAATTCATTGAAATCTTAATGTGCTGAAAAATATTGCTATTAGCTTCATCTCTATTTTGTGTTTGGAGCCAAATATCATGTGAACAGCATGAACATGTTAGCATTCAGTTTAAGTATACTTATGACTATATACAATGTTACAGAGGATAGTAAAATTTAGGGTCCTTCCTTCCTTATAGAAAAAAAATTCAAGCAGGTGCTGAATGTATGCTTAAGTAAGTAACATAGCCAGTGTGGGCAGGGGACAATATAAGGGCATGGTATGATTATACTGAATGTGGAAGCACCCTAAGTCTTATTTGACTGCATTAGTACTGATTCTGAGTTGCATGTTTAGAAAGGTCAAAAACCTTAATCAGCTGTGTATGTAGCCCTAGCTACAGTCTTGGACTACTTCCCAGGAAAATACCATGGATCACATCAGTGATCACTCACTGGCTGCAACTGCTAAGCATGAAATCACTTGAGTTGCAACACTGACACCCACACACAGTTCCTGCCACGCAGGCAGAAGAAGCAATCAAGGTATGATGGCTGGGATGTGACATTCCAGGGAGTGAGTGCTGATCTTCTGTAGAATTGCATGCTGTACAATGGGGCCATAGTGGCAAATCCTAACAAGGTACTCTGTTTCAAACCACAACTGCACAGTTTATACCTGTGGTTTACAACGTTCACAGCTTTTATACCTTGGGGTAGCTGATTGGGATTGGGCATCTGTTGGTCTGTGCCCCACAACCTATCATACTTGTGACCTTATCATTGTTAATACTGGAACTTATCCTATTGAGGTACCTGGCTATCATACATAAGAGAAACTCGTAAGCTTGCTTAAGAAGGAGGAAGAGTAGAGGAACAAACATTAAGTCTTTAAAAGTCCAGGAGCCCATACAAATAAGCATGGGAAAAAAACAGAACTATAATTCACTTTGAATAATGATCCAAAGCATACTGCAAAAGCAACCCAAGAGTTTCTCAAGGCAAAGAAATGGAATGGGATATTGGTCAATAGTTAAATTAGTCACCTGATCTCATCTCAAAAGAGCATGCTTTTCAGTTACTGAAGACAAAACTGCAGACATAGAGACCCACAAACACATACAATTAATGCAATGATTTTGTTAAACCTTTTGATCTGCAGTTGAAAGTCTGCACCTCAATCACATCTTGATTGTTTGATTTAAAATCCACTGTGGTGGTGTACAGAGGCAAAAGAACAAAGAGTGTCATTGTCCGATACTAATGGACCTAACTCTACTTTCAATCAGTAAAAGAGGGTCCATTCAATTAAATATAATCAGTTGTAAATGAAAGATGAGAATCTAAATTCCAGCAGATGGGACCTTCCCAGTCTCGCTTTCCAAAAATCCTGTCTTTGACTTTTTTTTTTGGATTGAAAATGTTCTGCCAGTGAAGCCGTAGAAGTTTAACGTCAATGATCATCTCAGGTGGAAATGGTTAATGGATAAATGTCCTTAGCTTGCTTCACCTGCTTTCATGTTTGTAGACCAATGTCTGTGAATCAATATCTGTCCTTTATAAATGTTCCCTGCATGCAGTTGGCCCATCCTGACCAGGCAAATCAAATCTCTGGCCATCATACCATTACAAAAGAATGGTCTGATGTCTGGGTGAAAGCACAGAGCCCTCAGCCAAGACATTTCTTTCTTATTGGAAAGAAAAAAATCATATAGGAGGGCAAGAGGACACAAGAGGAAAGAAAAGGTTCAATTTTTAAGAAATTGGATGCGAGCACCAGAACAAGCATGGATTATTATTGTTATTATTATTATTATCATTATTATTGTGTGTGTTCAGACGACTCAAATGAGCAGGTATATCTGAGCATAGTGCAGTATTAAGAATGGATGAAATACACTGTTCTTGTGACTGAAAGTAGCCAGCCATATCTAAAATGGCCCTGGGACAAGAGTCCGAGTTGGCTTCTCTAAGGGCAAACCAATCAGTGCGGTGCAGAGTGTTCAGGTGCACACATATAAAAATACATCAACCATAATGGCCAAAATGAGGCCATTGCATTTGTCATGGTAGAGTGGGTGAAGGCGACTGTCATGGGTAATCTGTGACAGAAGGATAGCATCAAGAGTGAAAGGGAAGATTTACAAGATGGTAGTGAGGCCTGCTATGACATGTGGTTTGGAGACAGCGGCACTGACAAAAAGACAGGAGGCCAAGTTGAAGGTGGCAACTTGAAGATGTAAAAAATTTTCACTGGGAGTGACCAGGAAGGACAGGATTGTAAATTAGTTTGTTATAGGGACAGCTCAGGTTAAGCAGTTTGGAGACAAAGTCAGAGAAGCAAGGATGAGATTTTTTGCACAGGTGCAGAGGAGGGATAGTAGATATATTAGACAAAAGATGTTCAATACGGAGCTGCCAGGCAGTAGGAAAAGAGGAAGACATCACAGGAGGTTCAAGGATAAGGGAAGGAGGACATGCAGAGGGTTGGTGTGACAGATGAGGATGCTAGGGCGAGATAGAGGCAGATGGCTGTGGCAACCCCTAAAGCTGAAAGAGCAGCAGCAGCAGAAGAAGACGACAACGGCCAAAATGATAGAAAGCCATGAAAAGCATGGTTATATAAAAAAAAAACCACATTTTGCTCATCTATCCATCTATCTACATAACAACTGCTATCACAACTAGAGACTGACACGGTACAACACAAAAAATGCTACAGCAAGGGGAAGCCAGGAGATTTAATCTACCTCACACTCTGAGATCGGGTACCAAGCCCCAATAACAACTGATACACTGAATGCCAGAGCAGCTGGACTGAAAGATAAGATCATGACTAAGCTGGAAACCTGGACCGATTACCAAGACGACGTGAAGTACCCTCTGAAAGTCTACGCATCACTACGGACAATCCCTACTTTGAGCATCATCAAACCGTGGGCTCTATTTGAAGCTGCTTTAGAAAGCTGTAAAATAACTGGCAATAACAATAACTGTCAGTTTTTACTGGCACGTCTCAGTGAAGTTAAAGAGCTAAAGAAAGGACAGCTTGCCTTTTGAGGCTACAAAAAGTTAGGAAATAATTATTCAGCACATGCAGTAGTAATATTCCAGTAAAGCAAAATAAGATACATCAGTACTCAGCATATGCAACTTTATTACTACACCTGCGTCTTTGCTGTTTTTTGTTTTTTTAATCGGAAACACTAAAACTGGTTTTACTGGATGAGTTTGTGCTTCGTGGCTTTGCTAGAGATTGTTATCATACGTCAACTTTTCCACACTCCAATTCAAGCCCGCGGTTATTGTGATCATAGACCTTTCGTTCCACATTAACAAGCCACACAAGATAACCTAACCATGACGTTTCATATTATCAGACTATCTGATGTCTCATCATTTTACACCAGCCAAAAAAAAAAAGGGCTACATTTATTTTAAAGACTGTATGTGAAGTTGTTTTGCTTTACATGATAACTGAAGAAGAGGCACATTTAAACAGGTTTGCCGATCCCATCATCCCGTTAGAGTGGCCGCGCGCACTCACATATACCAGAGAAAGTCATACAAGTGCGCAGATGCGTGAAAGTGACTGCACTCTGTTTTGTGAATGACAAGCATGAGTGTAACCGTGTAACAGCGTATGATAACGTAACAGCCATTACGCTTAAAAAAAAGAAAAGAAAAGAAAAAAGGAAAAAAGAAAGAAACAGTCGTGTAAAGCCTCAGCCACTAAAACACTTGAAAAAGTTTCGCTTCACTTTTCATGCAATAATTCCGTCACTAAGGGATAAGCATTAACATCAGAAACAAACAAAAAAAAAAAATCAGGAATAAAACTTGTATCAAACTCCAGCCAAAGGTTTTTGCTTTTTTTTTTTTACCTATGCGTCCAGACCTCCTCTTGCGCCCCTGGCACCCCCACACTGCCCGCTGTTCATCTCCCGGTCCAGCCCATCACAGCAGGTAGCTTCCAGAGAGCAGGGTATTTATTACCGTGTCCAGAGATAGATTTAGAAAGAAAGAAAGAAAGAAAGAAAGAAAGAAAGAAAGAAAGAAAGAAAGAAAGAAAGAAAGAAAGAAAGAAAGAAAAAAAGAAAGAAAGAAAGAAAGAAAGAAAGAAAGAAAGAAAGAAAGAAAGAAAGAAAGAAAGAAAGAAAGTGTGACTTCTCAAAAGGCTGTAGTCCAGTTAAGTAGCCCCGGCTCACTTCTGACCCGTTTTGTTTGTTTCTCTGTTGATGTCTTATCGGTCACTTTTCTAAAGTAAATGCAGCTCTCGTTGCAGTGCAGACTGGTGTGCGTCGGACTGAAAGAAGCTGAACGCTGCGCTCTTTATGGCGCTCCGGGTCTCTACAGTAAAGCATTGCAGAATAAGGAGTCTAACTTCCGGTGTAAAGTTTCAAAATACAACTCCACATGAAGAACGTCTGTATCTGTGCGCGCGCGCGCGTGTAATCGGTGTCGAACTTTAATTATTCCAGTGATGACATTTATTCAGCTATATAAATAAAAATGATTAGACTAGCAAATTAATGTGGCAGTAGAAGGTCATATGACATTAAGTGCGCGTATAGAAGTATGAAGATGCTGCCAGAAAAATAACGGAGAGCTGCAGGGAAACTATAATGAATCAAATAGAAATGTCATTAAGTAAAAGGCCAAAATGCTATGAGAATAGATCACAGCTACAGAGAGCCAAAGATGATGCATTATGTTAGGGGGTTACTTGATATTATATATCAACACACACTGCAGTTTATATGCAGTATATATAAATAGCTGTAGGGAGACTGTATTGTATATAGTGTCTGGTAGACATGCACTACAAAATATAAATTCTACTGTTCATTAAATTAGAATTTCAGTTTCTACTTTAAAACTATAAACTTTACAGATTTGAAAATATATAGTGATTTTGTGGTTAAGGTTTTAAAAGGTATTAGGGAAGAAAACAACAAGAAGGTATAACAATCCAAATGACTGAAATATAACAAAATATTTTTAGAAAACTGACAAAGGTCAGTCCTGAGGGTCAGAAATCTAAAAATCCTGCGACACTCAGGCTGACCCTGTGGTCTCTGCTGTCGAGGTAAGGCTGAGGTCATTTGATACAAGGGTGAATACATTTACTTTAAAGGTGTTTATTTTTCCTTCTTTTTTCCAAAAGTCACAGCATGTTGTGATTAAAAAAAACCTAAAGCTTCTGTGTGAATTTGGTATCAGTTTGAACATTTTTTCAATACTTTTAATGGCCCGATGTCATGGTTATTTATTTAGGCTATAAACCTTACACGTTTTTGTTTTCAACCAAGCCATAAGCACAATTTCATATGATTTGATTTATTTAATTTTATTATGAAACAACAGTCTTATTACTTGTAGGCTTATGCCTAAATGTGGTTAGCTTTATTTTCGTACATTCCCACAGGTACACTTAACTAAATGTTTTTCCTTTCTAACTCAAGTGTTGGCTTATAAGCAGCAGTTTTCCATCTGGAATATTTATTTTTCCATTAAAAAAAAAAAAAAAAGAGATCACTTTTTGATGGTGAGGGATACACAGTTAATGCAGATTGCATCTAACCAGAAGTGCTTAAGCAGTGATAGAGAAGAGCATATGATACAGTATGTACAGGGGTTATATAACAGTGTCTACAGGAATGTATGTATAGATTATGACTATGACTGTTGCTACAGATGTGTACAGGCTGTGACTATTTATCCAGACTGACAGAGTTACAGTATGTACAGTTGCAGATTATGATTGTTTACATAATTTGTACAACAGCTCAAATTAGATGATTTACAGTGTTGACAGATTGAGCAGTGTATAAAAAGAAAGTGCAATAGTGTACAGTAGTTCAATAACATACTCAGTCCGGGGGGGTTCGTGAGTGCCTGTGTGAGTGAGGTGATAGAGGGTGGGAGAAGGTGAGTATGTGTGCTTGTGTATTTGTGTGAAGGGTTCAATAAGGAGACAGCTGTGGGGGAAAAGCTGTTCCTGAGCATGATGGGTTTTTTTGTCCAGCGGCTCCGTTTGTTGCATACTAAATGGCAAAGAAACCTAAACATTTGCAGCTGAATTAGAATTCTGACATGTTTATATATCAGAAATATTTTGTGTAACAAATATAAAATAGCCGTTTGCATTCTGAATTAAGCATTGACTTTTACCTGACATTTACCAATCAAAGGACAGCATTCTTCCGCCTGGTTTCACGGCAAACAATGATGTGTCCGATATGTACAAGGCTTTTGTTTCTGTTTTTGACCTTTTGTTTCTTTACACAGAAAAAAGACATGACATGGTTGCGTTTGTATACGATAAAACAGGACTTCAAAGACTTGGTCTATGATGTTGAGCTCATCATGATCAACGATAACAAATAAAGAGGATCTGTTTTGGTATTCTGGAGCCTAATATGATAATGAACATGGCTGCTTATTATATTATTGCAGACAGTGCGTTTCGCAGTTATTCCTTTGATTTTCCTGCCTTCCCGATTGTCCATGAAGCAATTCTGTTTTGGCAGTGTTGAGAACAGATAATGATACAACATCAGGTTCCGTATTCTATATCATAAAAAAAAGTTTTTAAAATAAGCACTTTCAAAAACAATTTCTCCATGTAGTAATACAGAATCAAGTTCGATAAGATGCTCGTAGGCAACTGAGACCACTGAAGCATGAAAGTGAGTGCCATGTAGAAAACCCACATGCTGACAAAGCAACAGGATTCATAAGGGAAATGATACTGGAAACCATGTTTATTATCCAGTCTCTTCAATTTCAGCTCTGTAAACTGCATGCCTGCAGTAACACAGGGTGCTCAACCAATAGGAAAATTAAAAAAAATGGTTACAAGGAAGTTCAGGGTACTCATTTTAAAATAAAATTTGCCTTTGCTGTCTGGAAAAAAATCATATATATATAAATTTACTAATTTCTTTTTGAACATTTGCAACCCTTGATTTTCATACAGACAGTAATAAACACAAAGTGGAGGGGGGGGGGGGTGCAGTGTGTCGGCATCAGTGATGTTAGTCAGGAGAGAGCCGCCATGTGAATTTTAAACTGATAGCACAATGATTCAGGAAAAAATGAACGGAGCCACGAGGAATAGCTGGACTGGAGCAATGAATGAAGCAATAGGACACAGAGAATGAAGCAATCCTTGAAAACTGACAATTTAAAGTAAAATATGCCAAAACTGAGCAGACCAGTGAGGGGTCTGATGCAGAAGGTTTGAGTCCTGCCTGTCAGCTTTCAAGACAAACAGCACTGAAAGCATTCCTTGGTACAGGAATAAGTACGTGAGGAGGAAGACATATCGAAGCTGGCAGTTTTTATAAAAACTCCTCATTAACTGTGTACACGTTGCCCTTTTAGTTGCACATTTTTACAGTGCAGTGTACATCACTATGGTTGTGTTCGAGCGCATTCCTTTCAAATATGTGGCGTGAACGCAGGGATCTTAAAAATATCTGAATATCTGGCAGTTTAATCTACTTGCTGAACTTTCTGTTATGCCACTAAAAGCACTTTCTTATGATTGTCACTGTAATTCATCATGACAATTAATCAACCTTGCTAGTTGAAGAGTAAAATCCAACTCAGTCATAATATTATTCATCGTTCCTGAAAGGGTTTGAGTGTTGAGGTTGTTTTTTTCCCCCTTTAATCACATCGAGTTGAGCTGAGAAGCCTATCGCTGACTGCCACGGTCGGTCTTTGCGTGAAAATCACAAAAAAAGCTTCACAATTCTGTCAAATGTGTCTGAATCTTTTTTTTTTTAAAATCTGCGATGGTTCAGCATTCTCAGGTAGGATCTGATTTCATGATAGACACTAATGTTTTTCTACTCTGCCTCTCTCATTCTGCCTCGTCTTTTCTCAGATTGCAGGTGGTCTTATTGAAAAATCCTATTCAGTATGTGTTACCGCTGACCTTGAGCTGCTAAAGGTTCATCTTATATTGGACATGCACAAATACTGCTAACATACAAATGAACGTTAGCTGTGTTATATTTTATGTTGTGCAATAACCCTACAAGCAGGGATAGATCCACTGCTGGTCAAGCTGGGAAATTTAATTAAATGTTTAAGTTCACAGAGGGTTGGAAGCGAGATGATTAAGATGTAGAACTATTTCCCAGAAATGACTAGTTTCCAGTCAGCTGAGAGCAGTTTAATCAATGAACAAAGAATTCATTTATTTTATGACATCTTTCTCTCTCTGTCTCTCTTCAGAATTAAAATTTGCCTCATACACTTTTTCCAATGAAAAAAAAAATTAAATTGTCCCCAAAGACTTAGAAATTCTTCTTCTCCCTTCTTCATTCAGTTAAATATTTTGGCTTTCAAAAGTTTAACCACCTCGTGTAAAGCACTGTGTGATTCACGAGAGTCAAGTTTTTACTTGCCTATTAGCAGCAAATTGGCTTCCAAACCAGTGGCAGGCAGGTTTTAACAAGGCGAATCTGTGTTTACCTAAACGGTGAGCTGTTATATGGAATTTTTGAGAAGGCTAATGTTAGCTGTAGTTTATTTTTAATGGTAGCTTGTTAACTTATAAGGTTAGTTGATTTCAGGAGATACTGAGGTGATACAGAACAGCAGGAGAATTGGGCATGCCCATTTATGGAATATGCAGTGTTTACGTCTCATCTAAACTGTGCTAAAACTGAGACCAAATTCAAGGTGATGCTAAGAAGCAGACACTGAAAGTCTCAACTAAAATTTCTAAAGTGTTTACTGCAAGCTTTTACCATCATACTTCAGTCCCTCTGGTCTGGGCTAATCTGAACTGTCTTCATTCACTACCACTCGGTCTCTTTGCTGCTGTCTTTGGACTGTGGGAGGAAGCTGGTTAAGGGTAAACATAGATTTCATAAAATAATACTTCACGTCGGCAGGATTGACACCCGGTTATGTCAACTGGAAGTCACTAAAGCTAATATTGAATCCGTATGTAAGCTGGAGATGGCTCCTATTGGGGATTTGGGAGCCAGACACCCTCTCAGATCAGGCTTAAAAATTTCCTTTTCAACAAAGCTTATAGTTAGGGTGGGATCAGGTGACCCTGAACCATCCTTTAGCTATGCTGCTCAGTGCACCATGGACTTTCCACTCACCTCTTTTCTCTCTTTTTATTTTCATTCATCACTATTATAATACAGTTTTTATATTTTAGTTAAGAGAAATGGTATCCATCCCACTTTAGGTTACTAAACTCTGCCTCTCTCTCCCCCAGAGTGCTCTCTTTTCTTTCCCTCACGGGGGAAGGTCAAAGTCTGGTTCTGCCAGATTCTTCCTGTTAAAAGGGAGTTTTTCCTTCCCACCATCACCAAGTGCTTGCTCATAGGAGGTCGTCTGAGTGTTATTTCTTAAACAGAAAATGAGCTGTGATGATGAGGATTTGTTTTCACTGTAAAATAAGGGGACTGAAATCCGATTTTGTTTTGAACAACTTTTATGGAGCTCCAAATGAATTCGCTTGCAGTGAAAATAAACCAACTAAATCTGAACCAAAACAGCAAAAATCTATTTCTAGCTTCTATTTTCTAGCTTGTGCCCATTTTTCTGCATAAATGAGAAGTGTGGTTTATTGCATTAATCCCCAACAACTTTACAATACTCTGGCTTAATAGAAAATGTAGAGGGAAAGGAAATGTTCTGGGGAAGAAGAAAAACACAAAACTAAGAGACTAATGATGGCCCTTTTACAAACACAGTCCACTTCAGTAACATTTAATCCTGATGGCATAGTCTGAATCAGTCCTCAATATTCTTTTAAACCAACAACAGGCATGTATGCACATATATAGCACATCCACAAGAGGTAAATTCCCTTTTTTTGTCTTTTCTCACAGTCCCTCCTACTCCTTCTC
>JAVDPK010002779.1:15125-31581 GCA_034780415.1 Cichlasoma orientale | reverse complement strand
CCCCCCCCCCCCCCCCCCGCTCCCATCAAAAGGCTTCACCACCAACTCCTCCTTATGCAAGCACACATTCTGAGTTAAATGTGTCACACAGGAGAAGACAGGTAATAACACCAAACTCAATTTGTCTTGAAACCCTCGACAGTATTTCTGATCTGTGGACAGGAATGCAAAGTGAGTCTGGGTCAAGAACAGCACAGAGGAGGTGTGGTGGAGAGTCACTCTGTGCAGGGAGATCATGGTTTTACAATTCAAACAACAGCACGGAGCATCTCTTCTTCAAAATGAACCCATGGAGCTGGAGTGATAGGAAAAAATTCATTTGTTGGTTGCAAACAAATGAATAGCTACGCAGATATGTGCGCCTGAAGATTAAAAGTTGTGTTGCGGAATGTTATTTCTCTTTTAGCTCTGTTGATATCTAATAGGTGTCTTTTCAGTGTTTAAATTCTGTTTATCAGAGCAGATAGTGCAGATTAGATTTTTTTTTTTTTTTTACCTTTTCATCTGAAAACAGGTGCCTGCTGCAACTGCAAGCTGTGACAGAGAGAATGTAAACTGTGAGCCAGACAGCACAAAGGATCGGACTCACAACTCCTTACATTCCTATTATAAAAATATCACATCGATTTTTTAAAAAGACGTATATCTACATGTTTTTGATCAACTACAAACATTTAACATCATGTGATATACGACATTCTAAATAAACCTTTAAAGTATGAGTTTTCTGCTAGCTGCTCTTCCAAAGGTCAGTGGCATCATTTTTAATCAGTTCAAAACTAAACAGATGTCAGTAACAGATTTGAGAGATTTTAAGATGATGCTGTCCCAGATTTTTGTTCATTACAGGAATATTCTGCTTTTCTAATTTTTTTTTTTTTTTTTTACCTTATGGTGAAGTTAACTTTCTTTAGGGCTCAACAGAGAATTGAGGCAATGATATATCAACTATAAGAGCTTTTATTTATTGGCTAACTCCTGGACAGGAAGTTTAGCTGCTGCTGAGCTGCTAAGACCTCACTGCCCCCACCGGCCAGTGGCATAAGATTTGACTGAGCCTGACCGCTCGCATGTGCAAAGCACCTCATTCCATCTCGATAATGTAAAAGGAAATATGACCAAAGAGCTGAAACATCTCTGCCGTGTAATCCATTGATCAGCTACTCCTGCAGAGTGCTTGTGGTGAAGATGTTACAACCTTGTGTGCTGAACAATGCGAGCAGAATGTGAATTTCAAATGGTAATGCTCATTAAAAATGCTTGAGCCATGCTAAACCACTGAAATTAGAAAAGGCAGTAGCAGTGGAAGGCAGTTGTTTTTCTAAGTGCATGAAAACTATAAATCTGAAATAGAACAACAAGGACAAATAAAGATGGCAACAATTTAAAAAGTAAAGAATAAAATTAGTTTCACCAAGATCAGGCTGTTCAAAATAAAACAAGTAAGCAAGCAGTAGAGTTATGGAACAAAGTTTTGAGGAAACAAAATGACAGAAAGAAGAAAGTGTAAAGAAAAAAAAAAATAGGAACATGACCCAAAGCAACATCTCATCTGTCAAATATGGCGGTGCTTCTGTTATTGGGGGTATATGGTTGCTGGTGGAACCAACACACTGACATTTATTGATGATTTCAGTGCTGGTGGAAGCAACGTGAATGCAGTGGCGCAGGAGCTTTCTATGTGCTGAGATTAAGCCAAATGCAACAAAACTCGGTATATGGTTACATCAGTAATAATCACAAATACACAGTACCAGTCAAAGGTTTGGACACACTTACCCATTCATATGAATAGGTACTGTAAGTGTGTCCAAACATTTGACTGGTACTGTGAGGCCAAAGTAACCAAAGAGTTTTTTAGGGTGAAGAGGTTGAATATCATCAAATGATCTAGTCAAATGTTGATTATTGATTAAAAGGCACAGAATAGATATCCATTATTTTATTTTAGAATTTTACTGAAGCACGAAGCCTGTAGGACAACAAAGGTTGAGGGATTAATACCTGCGGTCCAAACCGTATTATCAGATGAGTTACTATGTGCCAAATAACACGGAAAAAAACTTTCATTCTTAGCTCACTTTCACCGTCACCGGACTTTCACCGTGAGCTTTGAGTTAATATCATTTCCTGCTGTTTCTCCATCTAGCCGCAGCCCAGAACCTCCAATCACTTTTCACTGAGCTCTTGACCATGCTGAGATTAAACTGAACCGCAGCTGGCCTTTAGAGCAGCATAGCGGTCAGTGAAGTGGGTAATTACTGTATCGTCCTTCCTCAAAGTCCTAATGCTATCAAAGCTCTCAATAAGCCAAAGCACCGCTGAGAGAAATCAGATCATCCACTAAATAAAATGAGGTGAGTGAATGAAGTGAGCGAGCGCTGGATTTTTATTCCTCAGACAGCTGCATTTAGCTCTGTACTAGCTGTAAAGTTTTGTGTTTCCTACATTGTCACAAATGCTGTTTGTTGCAGGAGTAGACTGTGCAGAAGAATGCAGCAGCCAGTGTGATGTCCCTATTTGTTAGTGAAGTCTCGTTAAGACTCAGGCTTAGCATTTTAATCTGATAGAAAAACCGAGGAACACTTCACACTGACACGGGGGCAACTTCTCAATCACAAGGTGGGCCCGCTTAATTGGTGACTCTAAATAGGCTGCAGATGTGAATGAGAGTGTGAATGGTTGTCCTTCTCTTTCTGTGATAGATTGACAACTTATCCAGAGTGCTTCTCACCCTGACAGCGGGGACAAGCTCCAACCCCACCGCGATCCTGAATTGGATAAGCAGAAGAAAGAATGGATGGACGGGCAGGTGGACAATTTGATTACACCTCCCAGTAAAAAAATGGGCTGTGCTGTGAATTACTAAAATGTGAATGGAGCATTTCAGTAAGCATGAAATACAACTATCTGTTCTCCCCCAAAGATAAAAAAAATAATACATTTGAGAACAGTTGGACCCAGAACAAGCTGGTCATCAAATCCCTGATGCTGGAAGTACTGCGTGTCCTGCGCAAAATGTTTTTTTGTCAGAATTTCATTTATTTTTTCCTCCTCTTGGACAAATATGCTCATGATGAACAATATTTATTGATTCATAACTAATGAGTCTGGTTGTTCACATCACTGCATTGTGAATTTTCAGAGTTGAATATATGTAATTGTGAGAGGTGAAAGGTCAAAGTCACTACGTACATTCATCTGCTGCCATTAATCATTCTGTCTGAATATGGCCACTTAACCACATAATTCTGCAAAATAAGCACTGGTCTCAAGCCTAGGGGGGTGTGGGGTTAAACTATGTCCTTGTTCTGATGAGGGCAAATCCCCGAGATGAACTTAATTCACAATTAGAGGCACTGTTATTTTACTGTGTGAGCCTATGACAGAAAAATGCATAAACACAAAGACTGCTGTTTGTTTTATGACACAGATTTAATACAGCCCAGCGGGGTTTGCAGCTAATTTATTAAATGACAAAAATAATCACAAAAATGTGGCATGACTTACTGATTGTTTCAAAATAAAAGTCTGTTATACTGTAATAAGTACAAAACACCATTTTAAATTAGTATTGTAATTTAAAAAAAGAAAAAAAAAATCACTGGTTAAAAACTAAAACCCAAATTCACTAGCCCACCACTGTTCCTCCAGTTCCAATTTTTTCAGTTCATCCTAGGATGAAGATGTAGGACTTATTTGGCTGCACAAAACAGGACACTGCACGTTTCCATACTGCCCTCTGCAGGACAGATACTGTAAGGCAACATGACTTTCCAAGGTTTCTGTTCACAGAGCAGGCACAGCACAACAAACGCATAATTTCACAGAACCAAAGTCAAACTTATCAACGGAAAATAACTGACATGAGCCATAAAACATCCTCAACTGGAACCAGAATATGTTTTAACATACAGTATGGGTTTTTCTGCAGCGGGTTCATCGCGAGGATTTCAAGGCTTTTTGTTTTAATAAAGTGCCTTATAAAAAAATTAAAACAAAACAAAACAGTAGCATCCTGAGTCAAAATCGGACATGCATTTAGTTAGACCAAACATTAAGATTAAAGAAATGCTACACTTGTAGTGCACAGCAATTCTCTGCAGGCATCTTTTATACATTAAAAATGACTTTAAGATATCAAGTGGTCATAGAAAGTTTCCCTACACAGAAGCTCTAAGAAACCAGTGAGACAGAAAAAAACTAATCTAGTGATTTTCAAAGCGTGGTCTAATTATTTTTTTGACTCCTGTGTTAATGCAGCCCATTCTACTCCCAAGGCTTAAAATGCAGGTTCACACAATACGCACAAAATGTCCTTTCGCGGTGATGCACTGACACACTGGGCTGTGGCATTAGTGTTTGTTGTTCCCCACTTGTCACAAAGATAAACATTAATGCCCCCTTGCCATCATATCTGAATGCACTAATGCACTTAGTTTTATTTTTAAACATGGAGCGTTAAGGTCATGAAGGGGCACCATGTAAACCAAATTTGTGATCTTTTCATAAGCAAGTAGTTTTTTTTTTTTTTGTTTTAAATGGCTAGATGTAACCAGTGCACGAAATTGTTAAAAAGCTTAAAAACACACAACGCTCTGAACTGCAGCCTCCTGGCTGACAAACTTGTGACTTCCTCTACGTCCCCTCCAACCTCCCAATGTGCACTTTGTCACCCTTTAAAAGAGGGCACATTATCCCTCAGCACCTAATACTGCCTCAGCCAGTGTGTCAAGCAACAGACACCAAAAGGACACCTTGTGGGTATTTCTGCAGCACTGGCAACATCTGATGTAAATGCTTTTTTTGACACCTGTGGATGAGAATGTATTGGTTTATGACTTAAGAAGAAGCGGAAATATACATGTTAGGATAATATCCTGCATTTCCTAAATGTCTTCCTGACCTAGGAGAAGGTGTTGTTTTTAAAAAAAAAAAAAAAAAAAAAAAAAAAAAATCAGGTTTGTAAGGTAAAACAAATAAAAATAAATTAATAATAATCATAATAATAATAATAATAATAATAATCTGCCTTAAATTCTCTGTGTTTTTGCAGTACTATTTTTGGTCAAGAGGCTGTGCAACCATTAGGTGTTTTGAATGGAGTACAAACTTTCATGTGAGAATGACTACATCAGGTAACAAAGGTGGTGATTTAGACCACATTTTACTTAAGCTAATGTCCCTTTGTAGCCACTGTGACAAAGCATGCTGGGACAACCCAGCACACCGACCTCAACATGCTACATTTCTATCCAAAAGACATGCATTACAATAATGTTGCAAACTTGCCAACACATAATATAAGTGGCCTGTGTTTAGACTAAATGGAAAAATGAACATGAAGGCATTTAGTTACACTGACAACACGGAATAGAGGCGCCCCTTGTGGCCAAAATTAGTACCGCAAAAAAAAAGAGCCTTTTTCCACCCCAATTTTTCCTGTAAAGTAACAAATTTAGATTTTGCCTAAGTTAAACACAGGAGAGTAAACAATATAGATCACATGCATCACTAGTATTTTTTGCCCTCACTTGCATACCAGGCCTTCTGCACAAAAGAGCCTCCATCCTCATCAGGATCCTAACAACCCCCCATCTCCGGTTCACAGTTTCTCCACCAATTTCCTTCTCAGTTAGAAAACGCAGCACAAACGAGACTGGTCCTCATCTCCTCTAGATTTGACAGTGAAATGACAACAGCGGAATCAAATAAAGTACAAAACATCAGCTGAACGATGATGAAACCTTAACCTATAAATAGTTGATTTCCAGTTCAAAAATATAAATTAATCAACAAGGAAGCAAACAAATAAATCAGCGCTAATATTACAACCCAAATGGTCAACAATGGTAGGAATGATTATTATGTAATTATATAACAGCTTGTTTAGTCGGGTTTCATTGCTCAGAGTTGCACTGAAGACAAGGACACGGCGGCTTTTTTCAGCTATAAAATCCTAAACAGTCTTGGCATAATCTGACAATCAAATGTTATAAAGAACTGTGAAAAAAAATTTTAAAAAACAATCTGAAATTGTTAGTCATGTGCTGAAATTAATATATCTATTAATTTTAATATCTGCCATTCTAATAACTCTATTAAAGACCCTTTAGATTAACTAAATTCTTCCTAGAAATCATATCGTTAGCATTTATGAACAACCAGAAGACGATTAGCTCCCTACTAGAAGTTGGTGGTCCTGACAATCGAGAGAATTTGACTTCTAGCTGTAATGTAGAGGTAGAGCCAGAGGAGAGGTAAAGCACGTGCAGGTCATATTAAACTGCACACGTCTTCCTTTCTTCCCTTCTTCGCTGTGATGGAGAGCAGAGTGACTGTGGGGTGTGGTGATTGGCAGTGACGGTTGTCAGGGAGGCTGAAGAGCAGCTGGTCAGAGCGCACTCAGGAGATGATGCGAATGCCAAAGTTTTTCTTGAGCTGCTCAAGGAAGACGAAGGTGAGAACTGTGTGGGGAATCAAGCGGATTCCCGCAGGAACAAGTCCCTGTAATAAAATGTACCAAGAGATTACCATTTGTAGGTTTCCTTCAACAAATCTGTCAGTTTAGAGCTGCTACAACAGCTTATATCTAATTCCTTATAAGGCTGAGTTTCATGGAGGTAGCGATGTGGCTCTAGATGATAAATAGCCTCTTTGTAATCTCAGGGTCATTTGCAGCAACCTGTTAAATAAGCCCCTGTTAAATAAACCAGTAAATAAAAATGTTGGTGTTTGCATTCATGCACAGTGTTATTTATATACTCATGGATCAGAAAAAGACATAAGAGAGCACTCTGATCATCTATATTCCTTCTGTAGTATCGCCACAGCTCCCAACATACTCCCAAAGTTATCAACAGCTACCTTCAGCAACAACATTAAAGAATAAGTCCTGTAAAGGCAACAGAACAGAACAGAAGACCCTGAAATGAATGCAAACAACTGCAGCAAGTAGAAACCTGAAGGTCTGTCATGTCCGTATTTCCTCTGGTACTAACCAAGGCCTCCGTTTACCTCAGCTGCTGTAGGCAACAAGGCCACATTTGAAGTGGGTTTGCATATAGAAAGTCCCTCTGTTGATGTGAATAAGTAGTCGGGTTCATGTAAGAAAGCCTTGATGTTTTTTACGACTGACAATGGCAAAATGATCAATTATATTTAGGCTTTCATTAACAAGCTATAACCACTAGGTGGCTATACAACTATTAAACAGTCCAATGAACCACACAACAGCCAATTTGATGCTTTTATTTCACACTTCTCAGTAAACTGAATATCTTTATAACAAAATGTAAAACAATGCTGTACGTGTGACATGAATCCACAACTTTAAACCAATTCATAAAGTTTAGCTTATTGGCTACAAATTTAAGACTTGCAGCAAATGATGAATAAACCTTATATTCCCTGACTTTTTAATGACCCACAGGAGTCCTCTGTTACCATCAGCGATCCAGCTTTTAACTATTGTTTTATCATGTGTGAGCAAATACAAGTACATATTCTGTATTGTGTGTCTTTTACCTTATAAAATGCAAGTGGACCCAGTCTGGCTGTTTCTCGTAAGCAGTGCATCACCCCCTGAAGGAAGGAAGGAAGGAAGGAAGGAAGGAAGGAAGGAAGGAAAGAAAGAAAGAAAGAAAGAAAGAAAGAAAGAAAGAAAGAAAGAAAGAAAGAAAGAAAGAAAGAAAGAAAGAAAGAGAGAAAGAGAGAAAGAGAGAAAGAAAGAAAGAAAGAAAGAAAGAAAGAAAGAAAGAGAGAAAGAGAGAAAGAGAGAAAGAGAGAGACTGATTTAAGCTGCTCATTAACAAATGAAGAGGACCGAGGGACGCAAGTATGAGAAAATAAAAAGGCATAAGAAATGATCCACTCACTGTGTACTCTCCTTTTGAATTCATCAGCCTCGTCTTTAGTACATCTAGAGGCTGACACAGGAACGTAGCACAGCCTCCCTGCAGATGATGCACATGCAGTTCATACGAGTTGAATCAACAAAAACTTGGTGCAAAAAGTCTGTGTAGGTACTCAGTCATCCTGGTCATGGCAGTCTCGAGAGCTTGAAAAAAAGAAGTTCAACTGGGCTTCTTTATGTTTGTAAAGACGTTTTCCCTCTGAAGAGGCTCTTTCAGTTCTAAACAAACTGAAGAAACAAGTCCAGTTGCCTTCTTTTACAAGCTCTAAAGACTTGGTGCCAAATACTTAC
Source organism: Cichlasoma orientale (assembly GCA_034780415.1). Taxonomy (NCBI): domain Eukaryota; kingdom Metazoa; phylum Chordata; class Actinopteri; order Cichliformes; family Cichlidae; genus Cichlasoma; species Cichlasoma orientale. Next base: position 23,375 of record JAVDPK010002779.1, on the reverse strand, counting down.
AGCAATGAAGCTGGAAAGAAAGTGTGTGAATATGTTATCTCCCATCATGCCTGTTCCTAACACCAGCTGCTTGGCCTGGTCATAACACGCCAACTACACAAGACAATAAGTGGGAGAAAAATGACATATTAATGGTAAAAAGAACTAATGTGGCCACTCCAAGATCCCCGCTCCTTTCAACTTAAACAGCAGGCTGCAACGTGGATTCTTTTAAAAACTTCTTGTGCAAAGGGGAGTGACATCTTAGAACGGCATTTGGCATGAACATTAACTCTATCGGACTTTATTTGTTTTGCAAAACTATAAAATACGTCCAAACACAAACGCCAATATTTTGACTTTGGCTCCCCCTAGTGATGGTACAAAGAAGATGCAGAGAGGTGAGAGCAGTGGGTAAAAATATTAAAGGACAGCTGGTTTTAACAATTACACAATTATCAGTCAGGTTTTGGAACTGATGTAATTAGCACATCAGGTGGCCAAAATATATTCTTGCTCTCGTTTTGCTTTCTCTAAAACAAAAATGCTGTTTGACGTTTTGCTGAGGCAGGCCTTCAATGATCTGTCTCAACATTATTACATTTTTTAAAATTTAAGTGACATTAAATATCATTTAAATAAATAGAATTTCTTGCAGCTGCAGCACCGCACTTGCACCAGCTGACTTTTAAAACTATTTTTCAGTTTAAACAGGCTTTTATTTGGACACCTGTATTGATTTTTGTGTTTGATAATAAGAGTATACGCTCCTTTTTGAATGGGGAGGCACAAATGTGGCATAAATAGATGGGGGAAAAAAATCTAATATGTGGATCCATCTGCTGTGGTGGCCATTTGTGATTTAGGGAGCAGCCAGAAGAAGTTATTTAAGTGAAAGTTACAAATCATTTCAGCTACATATTTATGACATTTGAATTCATACAAATTGCTGGACAAAATTACTTTAACAGGTTTAAAATTGCTAGTATTTACAATTTTTATTCTAACAATTAAAATCATGCCCAAGACTTTTGCTACCTGATATTTTTGAGTTTTAGGTATCAAAATATGAAAGAATATATATTAATTGAATCCACTGAAAATACATTCAAACTAAAAAAAGTTTTATAGGATAAACTCTTCAAGTAATGAATTGACTCCGTTTTTTTAAACAGAAATGATGCACTCAGTAACAGAAATATGCACGTCGCATCAAGGACCCAACAACATGAAAGTAAAACAAATGTGCAATCACCCTTCACTGGTCTCTATAGTGACTTTAAGATAATTATTTAAAATTTATATTGTTTATAAAAAACAAACAAAAATAAACACAGACACCATTTCCTGATTAGAAATTTCAGCCTGTGACTGCATGTTGACTACCATGACTTGCCTGTCCCACAGTCACCATTGCTCCTCTGCTGGAGGCCATGGAGGCTCCTGAGAAAAGTTTCTTTATACCCTCTGTGTGACAGGATGGAGATCACATGTCAGACAACACCTGTGAGTGCTAAACATGAAGCTATAGTATATCCTGCTAGGTATTTACCTTCTCTGAAGACTCTGAAAAGCCCATCAATGGCATGTTTGTAGCTGGAAGAAAATTAAAAGAAAATTGCAGAAAATTATAAAAATTATATACATATTTTATATATTAAAAAAAAATATATAATACATTTAGAACATCTAAGCCAAAATCTTCAGGCTAGGAATTACAACACTCACTTTCTCCTCAGTTCTGGTGGTAGTTTCATGTCATTCTGCATCCTACGAGCAAACACATTTCACATGTTTTGATTACAGTATTTGCTGATTGCAGTATTTTGCTTACAGGAACTGTGACTGACACTGTAGGTTACCTGACATTCACCATGTCTGCAGGCGTGCCAACAAACCCACCAGTGAATCCTGTCGGCAGAGAAATCTTGTTAGAATGTGTGTATGTGAGGCCCTGAGAGAGCGAGAAAGAAAAAAAAAAAATAGGCAGAAAGAAGCGACGTGTGTGTGTGTGTGTGTGTGTCCCCACCTCCGAAGGCTCCCAGCAGGACCTTCTGGTAAAAAGGCATGGGGCCCTGGCTCGTGCTGCCCATCATGTCCCTCACTGTCTCATAGATGGCAAATCTGGTCAGGGAATATGACATCTGAGAAAGATAAGAGAAGAGAGAATTCCTTATTCTACTGATCTGTTTAGCAGAGAGGAGCCTCAGTCAAAAATTTCAAACTAAAAAGCAAAAAAAGTTTCAAAAACAGACTGCACATAAAAGATGGACGTAACGCTGCAGATTGATGTGCATTTCTTCAATATTGCTGTTCAGTATGTGACTAATCGATATACTTAAAATCAAATGACCAAGCTACAAGATATTACTGCAACTCTAAAAAGCTGAATTAAAAAAAAAAAAAGATATGTTATTTAATACAAAAAGGTAAACTTTCATATATTCTATATTCATCTTGAGTTAAATATTTCACACCTTTGTTTTAATTTAGATGATTATGCCCATACTTGCCTCATGAAAATCAAAAATCCAGTATCTCAAATTATTAAATCATTTCCCAACATCAATCAACAAAAGGATTTTCAATACAGAAATTTCCAGTACCTGGAAGGTATGGTTACACATTCAACCCTTGGCTGGGCCTTTTTTAAACCACAAATTACTGTTTCAATCCAGAGCTGGAGGCAATCAGCTTGTGGCACTGCTGACAATATTGACAACTTCCTATAGACTGGGTATGGGCCAAAGGTCAGGATGGGCTTAATATTAGGAATGTGACAGTTGTAGCACTTTCCCCTTCCAGTCAACTTTCTCTTGATCTGCTTTATAGCGCTCTGCAAACAGCCAGCCTTTGTCAATGATCGTCACCTGGACAACTGTCAAGTCAGCAGCTTCCCCAATGATTAATTCAGTGCATACAGTCCCAGACTGAGATACTGAGGTATTAATACTGTTAAAATTACTCAAACTCTAAATGAAATATTCTAATAATTTGAGATACTGGATTTATTATTTTTCAAGAGCTTTAAACCATAACCAAAAAGACTTAAAATATTTCAGTTTATGGGTAATGAATACAGACATTGGCGAGTTCAGATCATTCAAGGCCTAACAGCATCAGACTTGAACTACTCTTAACTGGCATCCACTGCTTGTGGTTTAACTGCTCTTTCCCACTGCAGTCACACCCCTGCAGCATTCATAGACCTGCTATTCTCCAATGATTTCTTTGATCATATCCTGTTGCCATAAACCGGTATTTTATTCATGAACCAAAGGACCAAAGGTAACTTCACATAATAATCATTTCCACGTGCCAAGTTTAAAGAGCACAATTTTTATTTCAGTAATATGCACATTTTCTGTCTGAAACATTCATTATGTTTATTGTAAATTACATTTAAACAAGAAAAATCAACTAACAAACGCAACACACACAAACTGAAGAAAGGGCTACGGTGTGCACACTGCCGCACATACCTGTCTGCAAAGGGAAGCGGATAGACCACTGTATAGAGCCAGGACCCCGTCGTTCTTCACCACATGAATGGCCATTCCCATCATCCTCTTCTTCACCTCCTGCTGCGTCTGTAAGTGTACCTAGAAAGACAGTCACGTACGTCACACAGTAAATATTCAATAAATAATCAAGAGATATGTGTGCTCCCGTTGGGGCTCACACCTCAAGCTCACAAACTTGTTGTGGAGCAACTTAGAAGGGCAGTCCAATCACAGTCTTTAACCTCCATGAAAATGGGGCTGAAACATCTGAGTTTCAGTCTCTAGTATTTGTAAAGCTTCTAAACACTCACCAGGCTCTGATGAGAAAGTCAGAGGAGGAAGATAGTAGTAATGTGTAATTCAGGCAGGCATGAAGAAGTCTTCCAAATGTGTTACCAAGATGCATTTGTGGGGGGTTTTTCTAGCATGGGAGGTCAGCAGTTCCACAGTGTGACCTTGGTCATGTGTTGTTACCAAGATTACAGCTTCAAAGTCACTGAGCCCTCAAATCACAGTGTTTTTGCTGTCTAATTGCAGTTCTTTAGTAAAAGAGTCGCATAAACAGTCACGATTCTTTGAGGCGTTTTTTGTTTAATCACCAGTCTGCTGGTCGACAGCGATGCCCTGCTTTTAGCACAGACCGAGTCAAATGGGAAGTTGAATATTTAGTCCCTCGTTTTATTTGAGCCCTCAGCAATTACCGAATGCCAAACCTTTATCACAGCTCACTGCTTTCCAAAGTATCAACAGTGACTTAGACAACTACTGCCTGCATAAACAAAAACTCCAGATACTGTCGAGAGGTCAGGACTTTTAAGCTTTCCCGTGCACTGCTCTTGGGTAACATCTAGAAAGGTACAGAGTTGCGTTGCATGCGTGAAAACAGCAGAGGCAGAATATATTTGTAGCAGTGGATATTTAATCACTTTGAACCGACATGCAGTTGTCAAATCTAGCTTAAACAGGCATTCAGGGTACTGAATAAGCTTTTCTGACAAAGTCTCTCCTTCCTTTTCTGTCATATAACAACATAAGTCATTGTGGGGGGCTATGCAGGGTTCTAGCCAGAAAGCCTATCCCAGCTGTCATAGGGCGAGTGGCGGGGTGCACCCAGCCTGTCACAGGGCTAACACAGAATGGCAGAACCAGTCTCATTCACATTCACACCTATGGGCAATTTAGAATCACCAATTAACCTAACCCCACTAAGTGCACGTCTTTGGACTGTGGGAGGAAACCGGAGAACCTGGAGAAAACCCACGCAGACACGGCGAGAGCATGCAGACTCCACACAGAAAGGCCTCTTAAGGTGGATTCAAACCTAGCACCTTCTTGCTGTGCCAAACACCACGCCCAGTGCTGCCCAGGATGATATTTAAATGAGTAATCCAATAAAAATAAAAACACCTGAACACTTATGTTGAGACCTTTCTTTCAATCATTCAACCAGCTGAGATTTTTTAAGAAGAATGAATCTCAATCGTATTCCATTCGAAAGTTGCACAAACCTGGATTTGTCTCCATTTAACTCCAGCTGCAGTCAACTTCAACCGGACTGAACAACATTTTGGCTTTTTGTGCATTTCTGGAATCTTGTTTCAGTTACTTTAAGCATGGCTGCATTTGGCCTTTTCATGTTTATGCCATCACTGCTGTTTGTGCTTTGTCCTCAGAGGTTACTTTAGTTACACTATCAGTGAACCAACACACACACACACGCCCAGAACCTCTCACTATGTTGAAATATTACACCAGGATGAGGTGATAAGAGCCAAGAGTCTGACTAAATCATTGTCTTTTTAGGTGAGGTCAGACAAATCTTGTCTGGCAGCTCTGCAGTACAGGTTCAGAAAGCAAGACCAGTTTATCTGATGATGTGACACAAAAAAGTGCACTGATAGGACATGACTAGGCAGTTTTCCTATTTCACGTGGGGTTGGTGAATACCTGCTTCCCAGCTTAAACAAAAATACACTTCAGCCCTGAATTATATGTCCTGTTAGTTAGAAAATTTTAGGCTTTGCAAGTTGCAAAGTCGCAATCCGCCTTAACTTTTTCCTCCTTAGATGCCTACTAGGGAAAACCCTTGTTTCTCTTTTCTGAACTGAGCAGTTTCTGTCATATTTCAGGCCTGCTTGTGATCTCTGCCTGTACAGCTCACTAGGGCTACCATTGAGAAAACCCGGAATCTATTCTAATAGTCGTCAAACCACGTCTTTATACTGATGTGTCAAAACTTGTCATGAGGGGTTACAGAGAGCAAAACAAACTCAGTTCTTGTGTGTCTATGAAACCAAGTAATATAGTTGCCATTATGGTATTTAACTGATGGGCCATTCAAGGTTTGATTACAGATAGAAAGGGAGGCATTTAGGCTGCAGTGGAACACAGTTCAACACTTTGAACGTCAGTTTGATTATTTTATATCGGCTTTTACAGCAACGCAGGCAATGACACGCGAACGTGCAAAGTCATGCATGCCAACCTCATGGCACAAGGAAATGGATGCAGTGGCATCTGTTAAGCAAACAATTGTCCCCTGTGAGAACCGCTCCACCTTGACACAAAGAATAACAATGAAGCAAAACAGCATCGCTTTTAGCTTTCAAATCATACCCCTTTCATTTGCAGGAAGTGACGTGGAATGAGCTGCCCTTGCTTGCTCTCAATTTATAGAAAAGACCACAGTACACCGCACACTGTCACTCCAGTGTCTTACAATGAAAAATTAATCTTTGTTAGTAACCTGGGGGACAAATGTTTCACTCTTTTTTTTTAACTATTATACAGTAATGGAAGCCTCTATAATTTATGCTTTAAATGACACCTTTATAGGTTAAAGGTTCATAACTGTCGTGACGGTGGCCTTGATTTTTCTCTCACAGAAACGTATTTGTTGAATGTGCGGTGTGTGCATGATTGCTTTCGTCTTTCTTTTCTATAGTTTGTGAAAAGTTGAGTTGGTGAGAGCCAAATTTGAAGAAGCTACATTTCAAAAACCTCTCCGCCCAGCACACAAGCTAAAACACTCATGAGGCACTTCAGGACATTTTCTGCACTGAGGTAAATGCCAGCCTTAACTACATAATTACACACCACAAGACTTCCTGAGGACCAGTTAGTCTTATTATGGTCACATGCTGCTTTCCTCCGCGCAATCAAAAGAAAGTAAAGTGAGGAAGGATTTTTGGGATCTGTTAAGAGTTGTACAGGTTTACTCCTCTATGTAGCAGTGTGATGAAATCAACAAGAATGAGCATGCATGACCCTAGATGCACTCACAGATATGTGGTGTCAGGCGAGGACAGTAAGGAAAATATGTCATACCATTCTCAATGGGATTTAAATTACAATTAATTTATTGATAACCATCTATAATTTTAATCAAATAATCAACACATGTTGCTAACTGGACCTGTATACCCTAGACCAGCGGGGCCCAACTCATTAATTCATACAAACCAATAACATCACTCTCCTAAAACTGGCCAGACAACCAAAAGGTATCATTTCTTTGTAACTTATTTTCTCATTTCGTGATTGATCCATTTGCAAAACAGTCAATGAACAGCTTGAGCTAAGTATAACTTCAACGATATATTTCAGTCTACTGTCATTATACGTACATTTTACAGATCACGGGCATTTTCCACCCATTTTTTCTCCTGTGTAGTAAGGCTACCTTCACTACAAAAGGATTAGCAGCGCTTTTTATTGAATCATTGGGGTAAATAATGACTTCACTGCAGGTTTCACACTTTGCAAAACTATTCAATGGGACAAACAATCTGAATGGGCCTGCTCTGGCTCCAAGACCGGACCTGTGTTGCAGCACATGTGACCATGATACCTCAAAGTCTGGCCATCTTCGATGAGCGAATAACTGTAATATATCATGTTCTCTAATACCGCCGCTGGAAACAGCTGTATCCATGTGTCAGGGCCTGTACACCCGGCGGAAGGTTACCCCCCCCCCCTCACCTTAATGAGATCCAGAGGATGCGTGCAGCAGGCGGCTCCGCATGATGCCAGACCACCGAAATACCACCGCGACATTCGTTTTTCAGCCATGGTGCCAGGCTCTGCTTGTTCAGTGCTGATACAGCGGTTACTTCCCTCCTCTCAGTACGCCTCGACACGCTGTCCGGCTGCTACAATGGCTTCCTGGCCTGCAGGGAACCGCTGCTGTGGCTAGCGTGGTCTACAGGACACGGATAACCTCGTTAATCTTCAAACATTCCGATAAGGGCCTGCGCTACGGACCGGGGACTTTGGGCTGCAGCAGCATCGCGCCACATTTTCTTCTGCGTTTTGGTGACGACCTGAAGCGCAATAGGAAGCAGCAGTACTCAGAGGAGAGGCGTTCAGCCAATTGTCACTGAGAACGGCGGATCTGCCTACTCTCGCCGGAGGGGCGAAATCCAAAGGTCGACAGCGCAGCGGTATCAGAATGCTAAAGCCCGGCACAGCAAAAACTCACATACTCCACTTTCACGTCTATTAACTATCATGCGGTTTTAAAGTGGCACGTCCTCTGCGCAGCTGCACACAGCAGCAAAGTGGTGCACTGTCTCTTTAAGAGGACAACAGTCGACATTCTCGTAACTAACCATGAAAAAAAGAGAAGTTTGGTAACTTAGTATGCCTGCGTACGTCAAGGTTTGTGTAATTTAACAGAAATCACCTAGGAGCATAGATATATATACATAGATGCCGCATTGAGCGCTGACTCGTATGCCTACGTCGCCGCCATATTGGAGGGGGCAAA
>JAVDPK010002779.1:0-15025 GCA_034780415.1 Cichlasoma orientale | reverse complement strand
ATGGTGGACGTGAACATTTTTATCCTTCTCCGTCTTCCGTTTTGTGACCCGGAGAGCTTTCTTTTTTGCCTCTCCATTTTTAGCTTTTTGCGCCACTGGGGATAGTAATGTGGAAATGACTGAGAATAATCTCGTCTTTTTCTTAACTATCTGCTTTTTAAAAATGCATTTTTTTTCTTTAATTCAAGGGGATTCAAATATTTAAAGAAAGATAAAAAGGAAACAAACTAAATAGCAGTGTGTCGTAGTGTGGGTAATAGTAGGCCTTAACATAAATATTTCATTAGTACTCAAACGGAGAGGGCTTAGACAGATAAATTATGTCTTTTGGTTGATGTAATTTGACTGAGTTTGTTTAAGAAATATGCTTTGCTAGTTAATTCTATATATTCAACAAAATACCACAAATTTAAAAAAAAACAAAATCAGAAACAGAAAGCTGTGGCAGCCAATAGTAACACTTTGGTTAGCGTATTAACTTCACTTTAACATTTAAAGTGAAGCTTTTAATGAGGTGTCAAATTTGAACTTGAACATGAACACATGACTTGAATTTTTAAAACATAACCCCCACTTAGTGAAATTTGAAAAATAAAACTGAAATTGGATTAAGACGAGAATCAGTTGGGGTTTTTTTTTTTAAATTGGCACAGGGGCAAGGGTAGCTCTTTTGAGCCACTGCCTGGCTGAGATGGGTGATGAAGATGTTTGTGACTACATCTTTTAGTTGCTCAGCACAGTACTTAAGGATCCGCCCGGGGATGTTGTCGGGTCCTGCAGCTTTCCGTGGGCTGATGCTAGCGAGGATCGTCTTCACTGCAGCTGTGGACAGCTGCAGGACCTGATTGCCAGTTGAAGGGGGGAGCCTCCATGCCTGCGTGCTGTTGCTTGCCTCAAACCGATCAAAGAAACTGTTGAGTTCATCGGGCAGGATGGGGTAATTGAAGCACATCTATGGGGGCGGAGCTTGTAGTCAGTCGGCGAGTGGAAGCCTTGCCACAGCCACCAGGTGTCCCCTGTGTTGGTGAAGTGGCTGTAAAGTCTCTATCCATACCGCCTCTTTGCCTCCCTAATGCCGCATAACAGGTTGCTTCTAACCAGATTGTATGTTGCTGCATCTCCCGACACAATGCCGTGTTTCCGGCTGCATACATGGCCATGATCATGTATGCACATACAATCCAAAAATACACTTCTCTTTGTAAGTAAGCAAGGTTAACTGGTGATTCTGATTGGCTGTAGTTTTGATAACTCATTTACTTTCATCCAAGCTGCTGTTAGCAGATCCACTGGTCAGAGCAGTCCTAATGAGTTCCCTGGAGAAGTAGTAATTACTGCGTCCACCCTTGTTTTTGCAGCACGATGTTTATATTCTTCACTGTAGCTACTCTGTTTCTGGTCCACTGAGGTTTTGATGCTGGGGGCTCCTGAGCTGGCCCTGAGTTCAGCACAGAACTTATTTTTCCTAGTAAGAAACATGTTTCTTAAGAAAAAAGAGGTTAAAGAGAGGTTGGAACTCATAGGGGAAAATTAAATGCATATTAAATTACCCTGCCTAAAACATTTCTAGAATTTTAGTAGTGAGAAGTTTTTAAAAAAAAGTTTTAAAACGTCTTGTGTTTACGCTTCATGATGATGAAAAAAAAAACTGTCAAAATTCAGTAAAAAATGTCTTGTATTTATTTGGTCATATTTTAAATGTCAAAGCACAGGATTTGTCATTTCTGTCATAAATCTGGTGATCAGCACGTGACACAAGATGTGTTTCTAATATGATGAAGCGCTAAAAGTAGTTTCAGCAAAAAGAATAACATAACACATAATGACACCAAAACAACAACAGTTAAACATTCGTGGAAGAGCGCATTGTTTCCTTACTGTTTGCTGCCCCCTAGTGTATTTTGTGTGCTGTTACTACTCAAAATGCTTTAAGATCCAGCTGGAATTGAATCAATGTTCATTTAAGTAAAACTGTGGGTGAGTGAATTTAAATGTTTTATTACTGCTGATTTCCAATTACCTCACATCTACAAATGATATGCATTTACCCATGCTCCTCCTTTTCTTGTTTTGTTACTCATACTCTAAGACAAGCTCTTTCCAACCTTATGAAAAAGACTGGATCAGTATAATAGACTTGACTGGTAACAAACACATCTGTGGTAGAACAAGTATGCAGTAAACAGGAAATAGCCTACAAGAACAATCTGAACCAGATGTATTAATGAGACAAAATCTAGAGTCTGCATAATGTTCAAGTTCAGACTGAAAAGGCCTCCAAGTGCAGTCAAGGACAAATTTCACTAGATAGGATAAATGGAACTGTGATCATGATTGTTCATGAGTGACAAGTGAGGTAATCATTGAGCTGTCCCTCATACAGCAAGAATGTGTTTGGTCTTAAGTCCAGTTTTTTTTTTTTAAAGCAAACCCAGCTTCGAAATTATTTATTAGACTTGTGAGTGTAAAATGTGTGGCAAAGTCTTGAAAATAAAGAGCAATGGAAATGATGTGTTTCTACAGGACAATTATATTGAGTACATGCACACTCATTTCATATCAAATGCAAACGTGACAACCAGTTGTGGTGAAAGCAAACACATTTATTGTTGTACATAAGTCATTAACATCCAAATAAAGTAATTATTTAAAATAAATGTAGATGTAATATTATTAGACTTTTCTCAGTTATGTTCTACTTAACCTGACAGTAATGGTAAATATTAGTAAAGTATATTGTATTGTTGCATTTACTGACTTGATTTAAAAATGTGCTGAAATATTAAAAATACAATCAGAAAACAAAAGTAAAAATAGATTTGTTATACTAACATAGCAAAATAATGTTTATTGGAAATAACATTTAGATCAATAACTATTAGATGTGGAAAAAGTCAAGTTTTATAAAGCTATAAAATGTACTGTGTGTGTGACAGTAGGAGAATAAAATACAATGTAGCAACATTAAAAACAACATGTGTAAAATGTAAATAGCATTGCTCAAACTGCCCACACATATTTTCAGTGAAAACACCAGCATACACAGTTACACTATGCACACTGGCCTTCTGTACACAGACAGCCCACACACATACACACACACGCGCACACACACACACACACAGAAACGCAAGCAGAGGCAGCGTGGAATCTGATAAATGTAAGTCACATGCATTAGTAAACATTTGTAATCCACCCACATTTCAGTTTCTGCTCTTTCAAAAAGGCATTCATTAGTTTTTTTTTTAACCGCTTATCCAAATTAGGGTCACAGTGAGGCTGGAGCCTATAACAGCTGTCACAGGGCAACAAGTGAGTGCACACCCTCACTGTGAGTCCATCACAGGGCAAACCCAGAGAGTCAGTTTAGAATCTTCAATTAATCTAACAAGCATGACTTTGGACTTTTGCAGGAAGCACATGCACGCACGTGATGGGACATACAGACTCCACTCAGAACCTTCCGGCTGTGAAGCAACAGTACTAACCACTGCACGAGCCACCTTTCAAAAAGCCCTTAAATAAAATGAATTCTTTATTTTTAAAAAAGTATGATGAAATAAACATGACAAATTCAGCTTAATCATAATATTAAACCCATTATGTTCTGAATATCCTTTTGTCAATAATGACTTTGCAGTTTCTAGAAATGTATCTGATGAAGTTGTGGCCTCTGTATTGATTCAAATATCTGCTGATTTCATACAAAAGATTTTTCCTGTTGCTTCGCCTCTCCCGTTGCTACTGTTTGCGAGTCGTCTTTTGCTGGTCTTCCGAAAACAGGCAGCGCTTTTGCTCCTGGTGGAGAGGAGCCGACATGTAGCAGAGCTCCCCCAACCAGGAGCAGCACGCTGGCCCCCCAGCCCAGGTACAGCGCTGGCCCCAGTTCTCTTTTTAAAGGTGCTGCAACATTTGGATCATAGAAGTCCCTGATGATTGCATAGGCAGTCCCACAGATGGGTATCAAGTAGGCAAGGCCAGCAACAATGAAGAGCATCCCTGCTATCCTAGCCAGTCTCGCCTTGGGGTCCTGGTTATTGTCGCCCATGCAGTGAGTACACTTGGCCCCTGCCACCCCGAGGATGATGGCCAGAAGACAGAGAAGTAGAGAGAGCACGGTGAGGCCCCTGGCTGCTTGGATAAACGTGGGCAGAGCCAGGGTGGAGTCATAGGTCTTGCACTGGATCTGGCCCGTGGTCTGAGACAGACAGTTCATCCACAGTCCCTCCCACAACACCTGGGCAATGACTAGCTCTCCACCTACAAAGGCAGATACACGCCACAGAGGAGCAGCACACACCAGCGCCCCGCACACCCAACCCAGCAGAGCCAACACCAAGCCCAGCAGCTGAAGACCTGTTGATGCCATTGTTGCTTAAGAAACCTTTAAAAAAAAAAACTTGCCAAAAATGAGATTTTCTTTAAAATATCTAGGTCCAGTTTTTTTTTCTTTCCTGCTAAAATATTCTAGTCATTCAGTGAGATTTTAAGTTGTTCAGATAGGTCCACTTCTTCTCCTCGGTGTCCTTTCTTTTTCTTCCAGTAGATATACTGCAAAAAGGAAGTCATCTTCAGGAAATGTACTTCATAGAGACACATTTTAAATTAATTGAGGCATAAAATAGGAACAGAAAATTTGCACAGCAGTCAAAATGTAGTGATGGCGGTTAAAGATTTTTAGCAAATCTCTTTAATACTTACTTTTCTATCCGTTGTCCACAGATGGCGTGTTGTCTGATCATTTGTGTGTTTCTAACGGTGCAGTATAGCCATACGATGCAAGTAGTTGGTATCGTCCTTCTGTTGTGACTGACCAGCTTGTCTCACTAGATCTCATATACAGGGATGTAGGAGGGCAGCAGTGTAATACTGCATACTAAAAACACACCACACACACAGAGCTAGTTATGCAAAAATGAGATTACAGCACAAGGACACTAGGACACTTTGTTACAGACGTTGTTGGTCGCTGCTATGTTGTCATCTCTTTGAGCTGGAGTGGGCAGACTGAGGCGGAGGATGAAGTCAAGGAGGGGTAGAACTATAGTGGGATACTACAGAATTCAAAAAGTTCTAATAAGAACTGAAATTGACATATTTAAATTATATATTTTGTTCAAAAAAAATGTTCAAAGTTTTAAGCTGACAAATGGAATAAATAATATGTTTTGTGAACACTGGTTTTGTTGCAGGAAGTTTGAATTCTAAGTTGTTCTGTAATCAGACAACCACTAGATGGCATTAGAGACAACAGGACCACACTGGCTTAATGTCCGTTTTTCAGGCCCTTCAGAGCAGTGTTCTAATTATTATTATGCAACACAGACTGTCCTGATTGTGCCATCCTATTAACAGTTTTGAATATGATCCTTTTCACACTGGCATGCACTCCTGACACAGCTGATGTCATTGTTTAATAATGGGATACTGTGTTTGTCAAACTCCTCTACCACCTGCTAAATAACACTGCACTAAAATGGAAGCATCTTCTAAGCCTTTGGTCTAGTTTTAAATCGTACATAACATTTGTATAAATGTGACAAATTGAGAGGAAATGTTGCACACGTGCCACAAAATTAGGATGCATTCATGACATGGATTATCATTACAATTTTAATATCTGTACTGAGTATCTAGCATTTTCATGATTTTGCAATTAGTTGTCTTCCACTGTAAGACGGGCCAAAGGTTGTTATCTGAGTCCCTGACGGAAACGCTGGATCAGTTACGCCAATTGACAACATGAGGCTAAACAATGCTTGTGAGGATCCTTTATGATCAGATGATGATGATGATGATTCAGTTATTCACATCAATACAAATTGATGGCTAAAAGAAAACTGGTAAAGGCGGCTGTCATTCCTCTATCCCATAATCTAAATCAAACTTTCAGATTTATTATTTTCTGTACCAATTCCACAAGAGTGGGCATCGGGCTTGAGTGGCCAACGTCTTTTGGGCAGGCACATGCAAGGCACTCAAAGTGCACTGAGGAGATGTACTGGTGTAGCACGTTCTTCAGGGGCATTGTGACATTAGCAATCCACTTCAAGCACCTGAAACATGAAGCAAACACAATGTCAAATCTTCCAAAACAGACACGCGTGCATAATTTAATAATTGTGTACTATACATTGCAACTTTCTGTATCACCCAACAAAACCACAGCAAGTGTTTTTAAAAGTATTGATTGCTGTGCTGACTCAGGAAATACATCTCAGATAGGAATGAATTTTGCAAACTGATATATGTTTTGGATAATATAAACAAAACAACTGATATTTCTGATAGCAACAGAAGCGCGAGCTAATTGAAACAAAAGGCTGTAAATCACATTTGTTGAATTGCATTGAATTAAAGCATTTTATAGAGAGAGAGAGAAATAGGCCTCATGAATGGAAATATAATTAAAACGTTCCAAATGACCCCTTTCAGCTGTACCTTTGATCTACAACTTATACGATAGTTTATATTATACAAGTTATACAGTTGATTGAGTTTGCACTTTTAGTTCCACTACTTTTGTTTGTTTTTTGCTTAATTTGGACATCCTTGTATTTGACAGTCTATAAGTAATATGTGTGTATTTTATTTCTTTCTTTCTTTTTCTTTTTTTTTTTTTTTTAGCTTTTATTTATTTTATTTGCCTGCTGTAATTTTAGTAGAAAATCTCAAACCTTAAAGAACACGAGTGAAAAGATTTCCAACTAATCTGGTTTCAAACTACAACAGGGAGTTTGCAAATCTCTTTTAAAAATGTTTTCCATAGCTAAGATTGCAGTGCCACCTGCTTTATCATATGTAAAGTCAACATTTAATGCTATTTTGAGGCTTGTTCACAACAGCTTTCTTAAAGTTTTAGTTTAAGTTTTGATTAATCATCTGTGTTGGTAAGAGTTTCACTTCATTGGAAGCCACTGTGGAGAGCAAGAGTTTCATTTCACTGGAAAACACTGCAGCGAGCAAGGCACACCCAAGTACAGACATATGTACACAGAGCAGTGTACGCTCTGGAAGAAAACTTTAGAGGGAAGGACAGACAGATTTTGTGGTTTAAAGTATATTTGATCTGTTTCCTGTTCCTCTTCTTCCCCCACAGCAAGATGGGTTTGACTATAACTGAAGGTGAGTATTTTTACTTTTGTGTATGCATGCTTCTTTTTTTTAACACTGCTTATGTAAGCAGACTCAACCCACCAGTTAATTTTTTTTATCGATGTCCACAGACTCCTGCTCCCCAGTGATTGATGACTTGAGGATCGTTCTGCTGGGGAAAACTGGATCAGGAAAGAGCGAGACAGGCAATACCATCCTGGGTTGGAAAGCTTTTGAAGCAAGACAGTCTCCATCTTCTGTGACAAATATATGTAAGAAAGAAACTGGACATTTTGATGTCCGAACTGTGAGTGTTGTTGACACCCCTGGTATCTTTGACACATCAATTAAAGAAGAGGAACTGAAAAGGGAAATAGAGAAATGTATAATGCTGTCTGTCCCAGGACCCCATATATTCCTGCTGGTGATCAGGTTGGATGTGCGCTTCACAAAAGAAGAGAAGAACACTGTTAAGTGGATCAAGGAAAACTTTGGTGATGAGGCCTCAAAGTATACAACAGTGCTTTTCACTAGGGGTGATGAGCTCAAGGAAACTTCCATAGAGAAATATTTAGAGGAAAGTTCTGATCTGAAGGAGCTCGTCACTGAGTGTAAAGCTGGCTACATTGTGTTTGACAACACATGCAAAGGAAATCGCACTCAGGTAGCTGATCTGTTTGAAAAGATAGACCAGACAGTGCAATTAAATGGCGGTCATTACACTTGCAGCAAATATGAAGAGGCCCAGACACAGCTGAATAGGAATAAACGGTGGCAAAAATGTGGAGACATACTGAACTCTGCAGGTAATTGTTTGCTGTTTGCAGGAGCAGCTGCTGCCCCTGCAGCTGGTGCTGCTGTAATGGCAGAGCAAGCAGCAGTTGCAGTCGTACGGCCACTTCTAATGTTTGCGGGAGCAGGGATTGTTAAAGCCGTTGGAGGCTGGATCAGACCTAAGACAGAGTAATGTCAACCCATGACCTTTATGAAGTGTATACAAGTGTGAATTTGTCCTTGCATACAAGGACAAATTCACACTTGATTTTTTTTTTTTTTGCCCTCGTTTTCTTGTGTTTCTTCATTTTATCATTTATAACAAACATCAGTATCACACTGCATGCATTTAATAGCATCCTCTATGCCTGTTGTCATAAATCCTTTGATACCGTGTAGTCCTGTATTGATATTGTTAAACTCACTGTGTGACAAGCAAATGTAAATTGAGTTTTTAATGGTACTTCTACAACATTATTGTATTTGACAAAATACTTGTATCTTTTTTCTGGTTTAGTATTTGTACATACTTTAAATAATTGAAAAATCTTGTTCTCATTTTAGGCTGTATTAAATACGTCTTGTGAGAATATTTAAGGCTGTATGATCAAAATAAAATAAAAAAATCTAAACCAAGACGTGTTGTTTGTAATTAATTAGTTATTTAATTATTTAATTATTACTTTTAGCCATTCATTAACAATAAATGATCATTTAAAGCCGGAATAAAACTGCAGTAAAATAATGATTAGAATATTGTACCTATTGTTTTAAGCTTTATGAGATAATCAGATAATCAAGAAGATAATCTTTTGCTCATCCCCAACCTCTAAACCATCATTCATGAAATTCAGCGTGGAGGTTTCCGCATCATCTTGGTGATATGTAACGCTAATAATCACATAGTGCCTGAATACTAAATTACTATGTTATGACATTACACTCAAACAACAATATATAATTTTATTTTACACTAGGTCTGCTTTAGGCTACACAAACCGTAATAAGGTTTTCATGGCATAAATGGACAGAAAGACCAAAAAACATCAAATGAACAAACTGCACTTTTTGCCAAGTGAAACTTAAACAAGAAATGATTCATGGCAAAAAAATTCTCATCCAGTAAGTTTCATTAGAGCGCTCATTCCTTTGCAGCTACATCAGCCTGAAACAGACTAATCTTACCTGTAATTCAGGTTCGATTTTAAGTGCTGCCTACATCTCAGCTTTCAGCCTTTTCATATCTGAACATGCCGGTCAGGATGTTTGAACTTCCATACTAAAAAAGTCTTTTTTTTTTATTGTACAGTTTTAAAGATTCGGGATGATTTGTTCTGTATTAGCACTAAAGTTTCCTTCCTTTGATCCTTGTGTGGCTGACACAAACTGGCCACCACGTTGTTGGTAATATTGTTACTGATGGTATCCACTAGCAGTGTTGTAGTGGCAGCACAATGAGGAGTTGTTCTGTTTCCGCATACGTGATGGTCAATGGACGTCTGCCATTGTTTCCCGTTTCCTTCAGGGAAATGAGCTCATAATGTTATTTACAGGGTGAAGGAAGCAGTTCATCATAGTCTGCACATTTTATTTTAACAGTTAGCGTATAAGTTGTATAATCTATAGGTCAACAAATTATTTACTTTTAAATTTAAATATTTTTTTAAAATTTGAATCCTAGTTACGAGCCAAAAGAAGCTGAAATATTATTCATATTCATATCTAAGCTTTAGACAATAAAATCAAAAAAGAAGACAAATAAAGCAAAGTTTTACATTTCATACCATTTGTTTAGGATCAGCTTTAAATTCACATATTTATTTTATTGCAGCATTGATTCCACAGTTCATAGTTTAGAAACACAAGCAAAAAAAAGGCCCAAACAAATCAGTCACTGATCACTCCAAACGGCAACGTGTGCGATACAAATACTGTGTTTGGAATATTTCTATTTCATATCCAGTATCACAAACTATAGCTGAACCATGTCCTCACCACTAGGTTCCATCTTGTTATACAGGAGGGTTTTCTTTAGACTTGCATTTGATGCCTTTCCAAATGAAAATAGCAGCTAAGCCACATAACACTCCCAGGACGAGCGCAGGGGCTCCTAGAGCCAGAGCCACTGTAGTGTTAGCTCCCACTGCGATAACAACCCCAGCTAACACCAACACAACAGCAGCGGCTGACGCCACACGTATATTCTTTCTTTTAGCCACCTTCTTCTTGTTCTTCTCTTCCTCCTGCTTTTGCCTCTCTGCGTCCCACATTTTCCTTTCCTCCTCTTTCTTCTCTTCCTCCTCTTGTTTCCTCCGCTCCTCCTCTTCTCTCAGCTTCCTCTGGGCTTTCTCATACATTTCATTTGTGTAGTGTTTACCCCCATTATCCTGTACCATTTCCTTGATCATGGTGATCAGCTCTTTTACCTGCACGCGGTCGTCCATGTCAGTGTTGTTGAAAGCATGATATCGGCGTCCAAATGTAATCGAGAGTCTCCGCAGCTCCTTGCACTCCTTCAGAGCATTGTCAGCTTTAGCTTGATCTTTGCATGTAAACAGCATGATAGTGTACATGGAGGCATCGTCTCCAAAGTTATCTTGGATCCATTTAACGGCATTTCTTTCCTCTTCTGTGAACCTTACTCCAAGCCTGATTACCAGGAGGAAGGCGTGAGGGCCGGGCACTGACATCTTGACACACTCCTCTATCCTGATTTTTAATTCTTCCTCTGTGATACCTGTATCAAACAGGCCGGGAGTGTCAATAACCTGCACCAAAGTCCCATCCACTTCCCCACTCTGTGTCTCGCAGTGTTTGGTCACGGACATGGGGCTCGGATCCTCTTTGAAGACGATTCTCCCAAGGATGGTGTTTCCTGATGCACTCTTGCCTGATCCAGTCTTGCCCACCAAGACTATCCTCAAACCTCCAGTCAAATCCAGAGCTGCGGCAGAAACAGCAGACACAGAGTTACTAATGTTGACAAAAATATTGTGTGTGTGTGTGTGTGTGTGTGAGAGAGAGAGAGAGAGAGAGAGAGAGAAATATGTGTGATCTACTAATTTACTAAGTTGGACTTTTGCATTCTTTTATTAGCTCTTATATATAGATACATGATATAGATACATGTATGTTGGATTAGTGAGATTTGATTAGAGAGACAATGAAGGCGCATACCATCAAAGTTATTCAGACCACACCCATCAGACCGCAGAGTTCTCTGCTTCTTTTCTCTGAGTTGTATTTCTATGACACAAAAATGACACCATTCAGACACAAAAATAGACTATTAGTCACTGACACTGTTATCAAGGTCTGCATTTGTTCCATTTGCTTCTAGGTTGTTGTTGTTGTTGTTTTTTTTAGTGTCACAGTCTCACATTTTACAGTAATTATATAATTAAAACTTTGTTTTAAAATTAAGTCAGACAGACGGTCTTACCTTCAGCCATTACTTCAGATTTACCCTTTATATGCCCCAGGTGACCAAACGTGCTCTCCCACACCCGAGTTGTGAAGCGCTGCGGCTCAGCACATTCTCATTTGTTTTTGGGAAACTTCTGGAACGATAGGCACAGGGCGCTTCCCATTTCCTTGTATTGTCTTCAGTTTAGATTTGAAAACATGAGTGCCTGTAGAGGCTGTCCACAGCTCTCTAAATATGGTGAAAATGTTTGTGTTCATCATGTTTACATGGCTGGTATGTATTAAAATATGTAAAAGAAAGTGAAGAACAACATTCATGTTATTCAGCTGATCACATTAGGTTACCTTACTTTAGGTCATCTTACTCTAACCTGTGTAGTGTGGGCAGCTTGTATGAGAATGGCTCTGTTTCAGTAGATATTTGATCTGAAACAGGATGTGGTTTGTCTCACATAATGTTAAATGGTGATACAACAAAATAAATATCAAACCTGCTTCAATAAAAAATAAACAATATGGAAATCAAAGACGTGAGACGTTAAATTCACTTCACTTTATCTTTAGCACAGATGCATATATGACTCATTCTCAATAACAAAGAAAGGGTGCATGATGATTTTATTTTGACATTAGCCTCATTGTCATTCTAGCACAAATGATTGAAAACTATAATTTGTTCCAGGTTTAGGAATTATTTATAAAAAAGGTTGTATGGGGATAGTTCTTCTGTGCAGTGTTCCGCAATGTAAACAGCTGCTCCTCCAGTAACAGGTAAGGCATACACTCCTAATATTAAAGGAAGTGCCAAAGCAGCTGCAGCTGTTTTGCAGGTCCACCCATTTTCTCTAAGTTTCTTCTGGGCTTCCTCATACATCTCATTGGTGTAGTAACTTCCCCCATTGAATTCCACCATTTGCTCTATTTTATTTAGAAGTTCTCCAACTTGGGCTCTGTTCCCCATGTCTTTGGTGAATGAATGGTACCTTCCTCCACAGGAGTTTATCAGTCTTTGTAGATTTCTGCTCTCTTTCACAAAGTCTTCCACTGTTTTACCTTCCAGCAAGTTGGCATGTGTAAACAGTACAACGGTGTACAAGGAAGCATCAGAACCAAAATTTTCCTGGATCCATTTCACAGTGTCCTGCTCCTCTTGCGTGAACCTCGACTTCAGGCTGATCACTAAAAGGAAAGCATGAGGTCCAGGAACTGACACGTCAATGCACTTTTCAATTTTTGCTTTCAAGTCTTCCTGTGATTTGCCTGTGTCAAACAACCCTGGAGTGTCGATCACAACAATGTTCTGGTCACCACGTTTTACCTCTGCTCTTTGGCACCCTTCAGTCACAGAATTAGGTGAGATGCCTTCTTCAAATGCGTTCGTATTCCCCAGGATGATATTTCCAGATGCACTCTTCCCTGCTCCAGTTTTACCAACCAGAATCAGTCGCAACTCTTCAAAATGTCCCGAGCCTAAAAAATAATAATGGTAACACTTAATTTGAAGAAAGGTGCATAAGACTTAGATGACACTATTATGGCATGACACCTATTGTGAGTCTTTATGAATATTTATGCCCCTTGTGATCAAATGTCCTTCATTAAATTTGCATATATTTTAGCAATGTTGTGTTTTTTCATGTCTGTATTATGGCAACTTAATATTAACCAAGTCCATGTGCTAACCTCTCATAAGATCTGCCATAAATGTTGTATGCCTAATTATTGAAGTTATTATTTAAGATTTAGTTGGTTGAAGTTGTAAAGTTTATTAAACATTATGGTCATTTAATGTAACAGTACTATCCCAGCAAATATAACACTGAAACCATCATCTGTGTTACGATGACACAAACTGACTTCGTCCGTCGGTTTGTGTCATCGTAACACAACCAGTCTGATGCTGACTTTCTCTTACTCAAAGTCAAACAAAGACATCGTAGGTGTAACTTAAAGCAAAGTTGGACGTCATTGTAGAGAACATTTTTGAATTAGAGTAAAAAGACCCACAGCCATGGTTATTAGTTACCAGAGTGAAATGTAGATTTAATGTGTTTCTGGTAAAAACACTTGTAGGAAACACTGACACTCTAATCTGACACGCTCTATTTGAGAACCTTGTTTTTATAAACCATTTGTTATGTAAATATACATGGAAAAGGTGTGGTGTGTTTGTGTGTGTATGTAAACCAGACTATCTGGTTGGGAAACTCTTCAGTTTCCTTTCCCAACAGTCTCAGTGAAGCATTCCAATATTCATCTTTTCTTCTCCCTCCATGTTTTTAACACCTTTCATCATGAAACCTATGAATTTTTATGGTGCCAGTTAAAAGCAGCTGTGTGCAAAATAGTTCACCATCCTTCAACTGAGGAGTGTTTACAACATGTTTCCTAATGGTATTCACCAAACCCTTTATAATTTTATAAATATGAGCACTTATTTTAGGGAACCATAAAAGCTATGATCCAGAATGACAGTAAAATGTGTTCAGACATCAATGTTTTAAGTTAAGTTAAATACTATAATGTGTATAAAAAAAAAAAAAAGATCATAGACATTTGTATTTTAGTAATTACTGTATATTGTTAATATGGGTAAAATACTTCAGATTATCATTATACATGAGTTATACGAGTCTTTCTGCATACCTTTCGGTTGACTTTGGCAGTGAGCAGTTTGCCCACATAATATGACTAATACAAGAATGCATCCTGGGATCCAAGTCTTTGCTTGCAACATCTCTGTAACAGGAAACTCTCAAAAACTTGGCAAATAAAGTATTCTGTAGAAATTAACAAGTAAAATCCAAGATCAAAACAAAAGACAATTATTTAAATACATTTAATCAATCTATGATCCAAATGATTTTGGTTGTGTCACGGCTGAAGGCACAGCGAAGGTGAACCCAGACAGGCCTAGATTGACTCAAGCAATTTATTGTACAGAACAAAAACAAAACACACAATGGGGATGGATCTCTGGGGGTTTCCTAAAGCTTGTACTCCAAATCCTTACAAGCAGCAAGAGGAGAGGGGCCGGTCTATACAGAGGGAGAAGGAGAGATAAGTTTTTGGGCTGGAGTGAGCATAACATAAAAGTAAGTAGGGAAGTTGCGGAAGGAGCATCTTACGTGAGGAGAAGTAATGGAAATGTCCAGAGGGAGAGGTAGGTGGCTGGGTAGATGTGACACTTCTTCCAGGAGGGCAGGCAGGCCGAGAGACAAGGTTCTGCAGTGACGAATGACGAATATATCCAGTAGATGAGG
The DNA here is from genome assembly GCA_034780415.1 of Cichlasoma orientale. Classification (NCBI taxonomy): domain Eukaryota; kingdom Metazoa; phylum Chordata; class Actinopteri; order Cichliformes; family Cichlidae; genus Cichlasoma; species Cichlasoma orientale. The sequence goes on along the minus strand of JAVDPK010002779.1, from coordinate 467 downwards.
CACAAAATTCCTTAACACAAAAAACACACACGAGTGAGTAACTCAGAAAACTAATTCTGTTTAGAAGCCTTTACCGCGGACATTAGTAGACACTCTGGCGAAAACAGAAGGCAAAACCTTAAATACCGGAGTGATGAATGATAACAGGTGTGCAGGGCTTCCGTGAGTCAGCCTCCAGCTCCGCCCTACAGAGGAGGAAAAACCAGCCTGCCAGCTCCCTGAAAAGAAAGCAGAGAATAGTAAAACATATTGCGTTAATTTCTTGCCAAAAGGTTGCACCTAAAGAACACATGCTGCACGCAAACAAAACCTGTTGCACGCAAACAAAACCTGTCTTACAAACTGTCTTCCCCAATTTAGCTCCATAGTATGGTCCTCGAGGAAAAAATGATCTCTCCTCGCATACAGAACTACGGAAGAGGATTAGGGCCACTAAAAAAAAAAAAAAAAGGGCAGCCAGAATTCTG
>JAVDPK010002775.1:15489-51555 GCA_034780415.1 Cichlasoma orientale | reverse complement strand
GTGTGTGTGTGTGTGTGTGTGTGTGTGTGTGTGTGTGTGTGTGTGTGTAGATCTCTGAAGTGGATTTCCTGGATTCAGTGTTGGTTTTGGACTTTGGTGAAGAGCTTAACCAGATGTTGTTACAGGTGACTTTTAAACAGTTTTATTTACCTGAATTTATTTAAACAGCGTGTACTTTATTTAAACACAGTATGATCTGTTTAAGAAGCGCATTGTTTATGTAAGCATTGTGTCTCACAGTATGTTGGATGCTTCAATGTGCTCTTTTGATACAGCTCTATCTGCAGCACCACAGTCAGATCCGCAGCATCCTGAGTTATCTGCCGTCCAATCTGCCTGCCTACCACAACCTGGAATGGAGACTTGATGTGCAGGTGTCTATGTGTATTTTAGATCATTTTATTATTTGACCGTTATGGGTGCAAATGGGGACTGCAGCATAGAACATATATGAAATTAGTGAATGTTACATACCACTCCACACAGTCTTTTTTTTTCACGTCTTTGTTTTATAATGCAGTGGTTGTTAAATGTTCCGTGAAGTCATGCATTAAGGCTTTATCGTGTATTATCTTCATTAAGGCACTTATTATGACTTACCTCGAATGATATATGATCTCTTTAAATGTGCAGTTCTGAGCTCGTCTCCCTCTCCTGCCAGTTATTACACTAACACTGCTGATGATTGCTTATGATATGTGCATGTGACAGGAAAGTTTCATGTTTATTTTCAGAATAGTTACAAGGACACAGACAGATTTGTACATCTTCAAATCTGTTTTCTATGAATAAGGTAGGGTAAATGAAATGCCTTAAAAGGAGCCTATTCAAGAGCAGTAATGCTACATTAGTGTCAGTTCTTTGCATCTTTCAGATGTCTTAAACAAACCAAAGCCTCACAAGTGGCACTTTTTTTTTGTCTTCACTACTGATCGCTTTTTGTTTTTGACTGTCCTACCAGAGACTCTTTCTCTCTGTTTTTCTTTTTTAATTTGGAGCATCAGAAACATTTTTGGGGTGCTTTTCTATTTTTTGCACAAAGCTAACTGTTGCTGTAGCCTACTTCCCTTTTGTGTTCTGGTAAAGCAGTCCTTGCCGGTTGACATAAAAGCACATTGCAGCCAGTGCAGTAATGTTGCCACAGACATCAGATTTTAAATTAAAACTACAGAATGCTTTATCAGCTGTGGATAGGCTTAATCAGCATTGTGTCACTTATTTCACATTCACCTCAATGTAATGAGTTTCCTTTTTAAGTTAAACTTAAACACACAGTTTTGATCAGTAATTACCCAGATAACACAATCACTGCGTTGCTTTCCACCATCAGACCTTGTGATGTATAGTATAGTTTTGATACCATAAGTTCTTATTGTGTTTCTTTTTTTTTTCTTGTTTTCTTGTTTCTGCCAGTTGGCCAGACGTTCAGTCCGTCAGCAGGTCATTCCTATGCTTACAATGCGTCTGCACCTAACAAGAAGTGACGGTAGTGTCTACGGCATCAAGATTCTCCAGACAGATCCCAGCACCCTTCTGCACCTCATCTCCACACTGGAGGCTGCTCTGGTTGCAATGAAAACCAGTAACGCTCGTCGCATATTACGGAACATCAAATAACCCCCCCAGATTACTTTCTGAGTAACGTGTGCCGCCTCCCACTTGCAGAACACCAGGTTGCAAACTTTATACCTGGAAAATGTTGAGTAGTGTCAGCTTTTCAAAACTGTCTGCAGTGCAGAATATTTCCTTTGGTCCTGCCTGGCTGTTGAGGCTTACTGGCAGTACTTTATTATGTGTCAAGTCATGTTGATTATTTTGTACTTAAGTTCCCACAGTGCTGGTGATACTGCATTAAAGTGTAAGATACAATTAAAACCTTATTTTTGTGGTTTGTCAAAGCCCTGCTAAAGCAAATATAGAAAATTGTGATAATGATGCAAATCAGTCTTGAAACACTGCCTTGCTCATTTTGATAAAACCATGTGATGTTTGATTAATTTCATGTTTCCATGCTGCTGCTTTGTGGTGATTAAGCATATCGGTTATTTATGAACTCGGGAAATGGGACTGTGCGCCCCTGTTCAACATCTTTCTACATCAAGTATGGCTACGGAGGAATCTCCTCAGGCTCGAGGTTCTAGACCAGGCCCATGTCAATGATACAACACGCTACCAGAGCTTTGCAGAACAGCAGGGACGGAAAAGGAAGTGGCTGACTCCAGCCCTATCAGGCACTCGTCACCTGACTGTCAGTCCTTCACAGGAAGAGGGTTGGCGTATTCAACATGGCTGCTGTGTTCTAACCTACGAGTTGTCGAACGCAATGAAATACCCCGGCTATCGTAAACAGTAGTACAATTGACTTGGTTTAGTGTGTTAAGTAGTTTTGACGCTGCTCCGACATGGCCCAGTGTGTTCAGTCTGTACAGGAGTTCGTTCAGGACTCGTTTGTCCCTATGGTGGCCGTCTTATGTAGTGAAGAAGCAGAGAGGGTGACTCGCAAGAACAACCTGAATTTTGCGGAGCTGCTGAGGCCTTTCTGCAGACTTACATCTGAAGGTAAGAGACACTTCAGAACACACCATCAGCCCCGACGTTCAGCTTCATAGCTGTCAAAAATGAGGCAGGGATGTTCAGGATAAAAAAAAAAGAGGGATGGTTTTCTTGCTGCTAGTGGGTTACAGCTGTCTCTAGCTGTGCGCTAGCAAACGCTTAGCAGTTTGGATTGTGGCTAAGCAGCTATGCCAACAACCCATCTTGTTGACTTGTGAAAGTGCAAGCTAGTCAAATTCGCACATGAGAGCAGGTTTCTAGGACTGCGTTTCATCCAGCAACTGAACAGATCTGTTGGTGGTGGATTGTCAGACCGAACATGTAGTAAACAAGCTAATAGGCTTTACTGGAGCACACACTTAAACTCTGTTCGCTGTCATGTTGAGTACAAGTAAATCTAAGTGAAGCTGCAGGTTAAATATGTTGCTATATGTTCTCACTAGTCAGCGTGACAATTACATACACAACATTCTTTCAAGTAGAAATCAGATTTCGGGATATCTCTATTTTGTCTTCCTTATTTTCAAATTTGGTTAACTTAAAATCCGTAAAGACATTCAGGCATCATTCAGTTAAATCTTGATCTTCAACATGAGCACATTCAACATATCTTTTAGTCAGAGTTTAATTTCTGATATCCATAATCTGTAATACTTTTTGACAAGTAAAAATGCCGTTTTGAATGTCAAACTGTATCATATCCAAAATATCTGATTATTTGTTATTCTCATAAGTTTTGTTTACAGTTGTATCAATATGACATAAACTTAAATAGTAGGCAGATTTGTGTTTGGCCGATTATTTCTTTATTGTAACAATGCTTCGTGGCAACAAAGCATCCTGTAGAAATCCTGTTTATTTCTTCTTAAATGGTGCCACAGTTGTAAGGAAAATGCATTTGTGGGTTGACCAGCAGAGTTGAGTATCTGGGTTGCACCAATGAAAAACTTGCCAAATCTTCTCTGCCGATGTTAAAACAGCTTATTCTGCTATTGACTCTTGTTTGATGCTGTTTATTGATTGGATGATTGAAGATGTCTGAAGAAACAAAGTATATTGGCAATTTATTAATTTAATAAACAGGGACCTCAGCAAATATGTGGAAGAACCATACACGGTCACAACAGCCTGGCACCTGCTCCTCATGCTGGTCACCAGCTTTCCTTACTTTTTGCGATAAATTTATATAGATACTAGGGGTTGCCCGATCCAGTTTTTTCTAGTTCTGCTCTGTTACCTATCACTTGACCGATATGCTGATACCAAGTTGTGGTGGAACCCTCAGATGCCACTTGCCTGTGGAAGCATGTGCCGTTGTTTCAGCAACACACCATGGCTGTTTGGGGGTGATGACATGAAGTGTGCAGCTATCTGGCGATGATGTTTTGACTTGTTTCTCTGGATCTCTACTGGACACATGAACATCATTCCTTCAAAAGCTTTTTTTTTTTTTAATCTCTATCTTGATTATGTTGCTGGAGAGTCCATAACACAGGATTTACAATTTCATACTTAAACCATTCAGGGATCCCTTTTTATGACAGGATAAAGGTGATCTCTCAGATAAACGTCAGTGTTTTTGAAGTGACCTTTCCCCTCAAGGGACAAAGTGGACCCAAACCATGAGAGCTTAACAGTATGATAAAGAATAGACCAAAAAGAAAACAGGTATTCTTACATATTCTGGCTGGACTGCTGTAGCAGACACACACATTCACTTAAATTCATTAAGTGAATGTGTGTGTGGTTGTAGGTGTTAATCCAAGTTTTATATTACAGAATCAGTATGATAATTATCTGTGATCCTCTACATGCAAAAAAAAAAAAGATCAAGATATTATACACCATATTTTTATTATACACAATAACATTTGTTCTCTGGCTAATAGAAATATGGCAAATGATTTAATAGATAATGTTTCAAAATATGAAATAATATAATAAGTGGCTTGATTGAGATAGTTGTCTTTATGCTCAGTTGGGTCTTCTACAGTTCAGTAGGGGTGTAACAGTACAAAATTCCACAGTTTGATTCATATTGCAGTACAGAAGACAGTTTTGGTGAATTTTGGTTCATTTGCATGAATGATATAGTTAATTCTGAATCAAATGATGATTTATGTTTACTAAAATAGCAGCGGCTATCGACAGAGAAGTCCTGGAAATCCTCAACGACTCCCCTCAGTATCGCTGATGTGAGCTTCTCTGACTCACTGACTTGTTTTGGACTTTTTTCATAAAGTTTTACAGCCTCTTGCACAGTAAATAGATGTGGACGCTTCATAAGGTAAAGAGTGATCTTTGCAGTCTGCACTCACTAAACGCCGGCCAGAGCGTTTGAGAAGACTTAGGAGTAAAAACTTAAAATATCATAAATTATTTTATTAATGCATGTTTTTTTTAAATTCCTGAGTTATTGATAAGTGTTGATATTATTAAAATATGCCAAAATATAGTGTGTACAAAAACGTTTTTATACACAAACAGTAGTAGAAACATGCCGGCCGGCCATGGCTGTTATGGGAAAAGCAAGGCAGCCAGCGGCGGCCGCTGTGGGGTACAGAGGTTTAAAACACAGACAGAACTCGAATTTATTTAGATCTTTTTTTTTTCTTTTCAGTACACCGCTGTACCTCTACAATTGAATCAGGACTGTAACCTTGTCCCCATCTGTCTGTCTGTCTGCAAGGTTTTACAGTCTATAGATTCCAAAATCACAATTAGTTGAGCCGTGAAATATGGAATATGTGTTCTTTACTCTTCAGAGAGGTGCAACACAATTTTCATATTCCTGGATGTTTACTACCCTTTGTACAATTTGGCTGTATGTATCTGAAGTGGAGAGTAAACAACATGGAGGATTTCAGGCTGATAATGCGATAATATATGCTAATGCTATGCAGCCTCTTTCTTGTGCCTGATTGCTAATCAAGCCTAATCATGTGATCATATTGTGCTGTGATTGACTACACCTATTTGACCATGATTGACTGAAATGGAGGAAGTGGGGATTCCCCATATCTAGGTAAAGAGCCAGTCTGTTTATAGTAACATCAGTTCTAGGCTGCAGCCTTATTAATTAGACTGTGATGCCAACTTCATGCATGTCTAATTGGATAAACTATTTCAAAGTCAACAAAGCAAAACAGATTTGGTGCATGAGATATATTTATCTGTCTCTGTGGTGCTGAATCAGTCTGTTAGAGAAGATGTTTGAGTGATACACGGGGTCAGCTTGAAAGAAAGGCAGGTGTGAAATGTAAAAAGTGAGATCAGAGGCCAAATGTGACATATTTGGATGCAAACAATAATGTAATATTTAAAATGCCCATATATGATATCACCAGCACAGCAGCCACCAAAACACTTTATCTCAGCTGGTGGTATCTTCCAGATTTGATCCACTTCAATGAAAAAAGCTCTTCTCTTCAGTAAACTCTTCTCCCCACAGAAGTATTCCTCAGTACTTGACAAAAACAAACAAAAAAAAGGATAAAAATACACCAAATAAATTTTGAGTAAAGATCAGAGCTACCAGGCTTTGCTGCTACCAGTTGAAGCTATGTTCCAAAAATAATTAGCTCTATATAGCATTATCATCACTTTGACCTTCAGATCAATCTGTTGACCTTGAAGGAGAGTTCAGAGGTCAAATGTGACATATTTTAAATCTTTATGTGATTTTATATGTTGACAATACACACCACACTTGTAAGAATCATAGTTGTTAAGTTATTGGGCTTTTTGTCAATTTTTGACCAATAAATCATTATATTGACCTTGAAGACCTTGGTGGATGTAAGCCAAATTTTAATGGATTGTTAACATGAGCCCACTCTACAGCCCTACAAAGTTTTATCAGAATTATTTCAAAACCTTTCGAGCTGTTATGTCTACAGACAATACAGCACACATGCAGACTCCTCAAAAACACCCTCCTTGGCAGAAGTAATAAGAAATACTTTATTTCAAGGTTTGGGAAGACACTGCGTTACAGTGGCCAGTAAAATAAAATAAATACAAAAAAAGCAAAGACCTCAAAAAAAAAAAAAAAACAGATTAAATATAAGGTGTTGTCCCTTGGTATTGGGCATTAGCGATTCGGTGAAATTCTCAGCCCGGCGCGACAATATCTGAACCCGCGCAGCGCCGGGTGATCAACCGCTGCCTAGTAATATAAAGCATTCATAAGAATGAGTTGTACTAAAGTTAAATATGCCAAGCCACTAGTTAATGATGAATGTGTGTACCTTATTGAAGTGTTGCAGAAGATTATTTAGCTTCCCACTGGCAACTTGAACTTGTAAGAATATGAGGAACAAGCCACAGCTTGCTCCAAAATTGCTGGCTTTCCTTTTGTGCTTACAAAAAAAGGTCACAAGCTGGTCTTTCAGAATTTGGTCCTTGATGGTGTTTGTCCCATCACAGCTGGGATAGGCTCCAGCCCCACTGCAACCCTGAATTGGGTAAGAAGAAAATAAAATGGATGGCTGATATTGCACTCTTATAATATTTTCGATATTCCCAGCGATGTCTTCCTCCCGTCTTGTCTTCACGGTTTACCATTTTTCAATCCGTTACCTTCTCTGTGTACATTTATTGTGTGCATTTTGTTTACTTCTGTTTTTTATGTTATGTATTTCTTACTTTTTTGCAGTAATAATTGTTACCCTTTGTTTTACATATGTTGAAAAAGTAAATTCTTTAAAAATTCTCTTTGGAGCATTGTCTGACATTATTGAGTTTAACGTGGGGGTTCAAGTTTTGCCCAAATTTACATACTCCATGGTAACCTTGTACATGCTTTAAAACTAGAAGGGCTGCATACCAATGTACAATTTTTTGAAACTATTGCTGGTGTGAATGTGATGTATATTTGAGAGATCTCCACTGCAATCCATTAATGCATATTTCTTATAAGGGGTCATGGCTCTGTCTATTTTCTGATACTGTTTGAATTCAATACTGCGACCTGCTGTATTTTTCTCCAGGTCACATCCGAGATCCCAACAACCAGGTCCAGGTTGTGAAAAACCTACGTATCCGTGTCAACAATGTGGTGACAAGTCCAACAACAGCATCTACGTCCCTCAGCCCTGCCCAGCGTCAGGTGCTCAGTGATGTCGTGTTAACCTGCCAGCCCCAAGAAGGTGCTCTGACCAATTTGATTATGGCAGGAGACTATGAGCTCAATTTCAGTGGTAAGGAGTGGCTTGATTTAGAAGATACTGCTAAAAACAACACAAACTAACACTAACTAAGACATGTTCTGAGCAGTTGAAAATAAGCTAGTTTTATTGTAACAACATGACTCATTATCCTGTATTATCTTATTGTTTTAATTGCAAGTAGAATACACGATATTATCTTACAGACTGAGGTGCAGCGTTGTGTGTACATCTGTAATCTGGATGTCGTCTGTGTAGTCCAGGTTATGGAAGGTGAACTTTGTGATTAGAAATGACCACAGATGTGTCTCAGAGCTCGGTGCTCTCAGGTGGTGTTCACGTATTATGAACGTCATAGCTCAGCAATGAAGAAACATGACAAATACATCAAAGCACTTTTAGACCTTAATGTGACCTGTGAAAACATTATTTGGATTATTTGGTTATGTTCTGCAACTCTGCGTGGATCAGCTGGTTGGTGTGTTTCTAGTGTTGTGTTGCCAACAGGAAATTTGTAGAGCACCCCCTGGTGTGAAAACTAAACACTCATGATTGGCAAGCTTTTGCCAGTCACTTTGAGCATCGTCAGACCACGACATCATTGTCAATGTCCCCACACACTGCAGGAGGACGGTGTCGTAATCCACCACCTCTGTTCAGTGATGGTCGTTCACAGTGGACATAGATGGCTTCTTTAACTCCCATTTGAGACCGTCTGTCTTCCCGGTCCACTGTCCCCCATTTACAACGCATTTCTGAGCTCCTTTCCCAGGTGCCTCAACCCCCGCTCACACCTTTCTTCAGGTGACCTCAATAGGTCACTTGATAGAGTGGGGTGAAGTCTCTCAGGGGTTTTACCCAAAACCACTGATATATTTTGAATGACATGAACTGAGAGTTTTAAGTTTTCTAATTCTAAGCATGCAGATATGCATTGTCCATTTGGAATAAAGAATAGAGGAGTGCATTGTGACAGCTGTAACTAGAATAGAATTGATTGTTGACTCTGTTTCAGATCTTAACAGTGCCTCTTTGAATCAGTCTTTTCCTTGATCATCTGCTGTTGTAATTTTCAGGGAAGCGTGTTGCTAACATTACTCTTTACTGTCTGCTTTTCACCTGTTAGATGACTCTCTTAAAGCTAGTACGCCCTGGTACAGTGTCTGGAGAGAAACACTGTTGGAAATCAAAACCTCCAATTACTACACAGGTATCACTACTGTCTGTCTAGCTCAGGTGTGGAAAGCTTTAGACTCGTAAGCTGTGCCACACCTGTCTCGATCCTCACCCTCTAGTTCCCAGTAGCTTTGGCCTTTTTGTGGTGGGTGCTTTTTGTGTATATGTTAAGAATGGCAGAAGTGTGAAACCAGAACTGGTTATTTTAGACATTAATGTCAGATAAAAAAAAACAAAAAAAAACAGCAAATGCACCAAAAAAAACTTGCATGCACTATTTTCTACACACAAGTGTAAAAGTAGAATGTGTGGTCAGTCACATTCTTCAGATCAGGAGGTGTGTGCGTTTTTCTAGAGCCAACAGTGAATGAAGTGGGGCTGTGTGATGGAACCACTGAATCGAGTACTTTCTACCTCTATTATCAAAAATGAAAAAATATCTGTTCCAGAGACTCTTAGCAATTTGTGGCCAAGGCACATTAAAGATGCTCTGTTGGCAAGACATTTTGTATTTTTTTCCTTTAATTTGTCATCCATATTTATACTCTGTTTAAATTTAAAAATATATATATAGTGGTTGTCTTTTTTACATGTAGCACAAGACCTATTTTATTTTTTTGGCTCACTTGGTTTAATGGAATGAAATCCTTATCTTCTTTTGTCTATTTCTAGTAACCACACCCTGGTTTGAAGCCTACAGGGAGAACTTCCTGCATTCAATGCCCGCCTCTGATCATGAGTTCCTCAATCATTACCTTGCCTGTATCCTTCTGACAACAGATAAATCTGACCAGTGGTCAACATTCGGTGGTCAGGTCATTTTTTCCCATCCTTGCTGCTCATTGAAGAGCTAGTCAAGTGGGATTTAAAAGTTTCAGACAAAATATTTTTCTTTTCCTCCTCGTTATGCCTGTTCTTTCTGTGGTAGACGTAGCAGTAGTATCCTTGTGGTCTCTATATTTGTATCCTTCACATGGTTCTGACAGGCCTGCTGGTGGTATCATCCACTGAGACAGTCCCCGTGGAGCAGTTCCTCAAGCTTTCTCAGGAGCAGCACAGAATTCAGCACAGTGGAGAATACACTAATCCCAAGTGGTTTATTCCTAACACACTCAAGTACTACGTCTTACTGCATGACATGTGTGAGGGGGATGAAGAAAGGTACTAAAAAATTTTTTTTACTATGCTTAGTTGCATTAAAGGTCCACCATCTTTCAATTACTCTTTCATAGTGAAGCTAAAAAATAAAATAACTATATGTAATAACTTTGAATAGACTGTGGAATTAGTCATGTTCTAGTAAGTCTAAGCTGTTCTGTTCTTAATTAGTATTCTCCCGTTATCTGCAGGGCAGATTTGGTTTATGAGGATATGAAGCAGAGGTACGGTCCTCAGGGCTGCTATCTGTTGAAAATGAACTCTCGTACCTTCTCAGCTGGTGAGGATGAACAGATTCCAGATCCCTGGACTCAATACCTGCACAAGAATAATCTTCGTAACCAGGTGTGTATTGTACACTCCGTATGTACTGGCTGTGTTAAATGTTCCTGCAACTTTGTGAAGAAAAAAACCCCAAAAGCAAATTCCACAACCCATGGTTGATGCACGGGTGGAGCCATGGTTGTATGTGTGTCCTCGTGATGTACTTGCACATGAAATCATACATACGGTTGACAGTTACGGTGATTATAATAATTAAAGCCGCAAGCGGCGATAAAAGGCCGTCACCGGCTGCGAGCCGCTGCTCAAGACAAATGAACCCTGCTGGCCAGAGATTCAGCTGTGGCAATGATAGGAATAATGTTGTAGGTGGCGCTGTGGAGCCATTTGTCTGTGATCAGATTCATAAAACCTGTGTGGCAAATTCAATGAGTTTTTGAGCTTTCCCAGGCCCTTAACAAGCACTTTGTGTTTCATGGCTTATCAGTGTGCCAGAAGGGGCCGCTGTTAAATGAGAAGTCACAACTGCCGCCCTAAAGCATCATCGACATCTGAAGTCTTATCAAAACAGTGATGTTTGGTGCAGATTGGACAATGTGTCTCGGAGTTGCAGCTATTTTGTCCTTCATCCCGACATAAAGTTTGTGTGTACCGAATTTGATTTTTCGTAAATGTTCAGGGGGTCAAATCATTAAGACAGAAAACAAAATAATAACAAAGAAGACTAATGAAGAACTCTAACGATTCCAATTAGATGTTTTTCTAGTCACCCTTAACCATACTCTTTCGGAAACCGTTGGACCTGACCCACGCTTCAATGGGGTTCATTGTCTATTCTGACAGCGTCTCATGAGACATTGACCATTTTTGTGTGTCCTACAGCCCGCAGCCTAACCATCCCAAAAGGCTCCTCACGATCCCTTTGGAAGGCTCAGGCCTCATAACACAATAATAATAATGACTAACCAAAAACTAGGGTCAGCACTGAGATAATTAATGGCCCAGTCTGACAACCGCTGGTCTGCTACTACAAGAAAGACCTGTGAAGAGCAACAAGGGGCAAAGAGAATAGAATAGAATAGAACAGAATAGCTTGATTGTCCACATTAGTGGAAAGTTGTATTTAGTTCACTAACTGATGATACACACATTCATACTTATACATACATAAAAGTATTAAAACACAAGCACAAGTGATCTTTTTTACACCTTTTTACTAGCTAAGGGTATCCTACCATCATCCTGAGGGCATTCATTCAAAAGGCAAAGGCAATAATATTATTTACATTTTTTTATAGAGGTCATGATTAATTAAACCCTTTTACTCTGGAAACGTGAGTGAGATGTCTCACTATGGTGAACATAGTCTTACCATGTCATTACTACATCATCTGTAATTCAAGACGCGCTCACCTGTTCCTTGTTTTACAAAGTTTGCTGTGATATGCCTCACTCATGTCATCAGAGAATAGCGCTTACAAGCTAAGCAATCTTGAATTATCCCTGAAACAAACAAAACCCTGTTTTAGCTTCAATCTTTTTGTCTCCACTGTGTTCCTGGGGAGTTTTCACATCTGTAAATATTTGTTCCAATAAAACCGAAAAGCTTGGATCCAGTGAGTTAGGAGGCAGAGCCCATAAAGGTATTTGGATATAATCTCACAGATTATAGTTTTGCACTATTGGCTTCTCAGCACAGTACACATCAAGGGCCAGATGTACCAAGCAGGGCAAATTAGCATGGTTCTGCAATATTAAAAAAAATTGTCGATGGAAGTGGAAAGTTTGGTGGGTAGAGTATAAACCAAAGCAATATGGTGTAAGCACAGGTTTTATGCATGTGATCAGCCCAGAAATGTGCCTTATGTTAACACGGTGAACCTGTTTTTGCAGGATGTATTTGACGATCCAGCTCCAATGCTGAATAGTGCTGCTGTAGAGAACAATATTAGTGGACCTGAAGTAGACTGCAATTACTCAGCTGAGAAAGGTCAGTCCATTTGATGGTTCTTTTGTACACCCACTTACGGAGGACAGATATTCTGTTATTGTTAAAAGATGACACATCACATCTTTTGCTTAGGTTTTCATTCCTCTGCTATCCAGTTTTAAATACTCCAAAGGTCACTAAGGTCCTAAGGTCATTCACTGCTTGGCTATATTGTATTCATGTTTGCAATTTACAAATACATGTTTCCTTTGCAGTCACGCAACTCTACTATAGCACAGTCCATGTTTTACAGTCAGCACCATACAGTTGCTGTGCTGGTCCTGACTATGTCCTTTGGTTCTGATAGAAAAAAAAAAACATGTTTAGCAAACTGTTTTAATTCTGGTCTGGTGTTATCAAAGAGCATGTGCCGGTATTCATCATGGTTCTTGTTGTGTTTTTTGGTAGCTGAATCTTTTAATTTGCAATCCGTTAGTGGAGGTTGACTTTGTTTTATGGTGCCAGAGTGAAACACCACTTTCCCTTGTTCCAGAAGCATTAATTTTTATTGTACACTATTTCCTGGCAGGTGAGATGTCCAGTAGCCTAGAAAGCCATCCTCTACAGTTAGACAGCAGCTCGGAGAACCTGCATAACCTCAGTGTAGTGCACACTGACCTGAAGAAAGGTGTTAAAGATCCAGACAGCCTGGCTGGAGGGAGCCATGGGGCATGTCTGACCCTGAATGACCATGATCACATACGGCAATTTATCCAAGAATTCACCTTCAGAGGCCTGCTGCCACACATAGAGAAGACCATCAGACAGCTGAATGACCAGGTATGACTCATTTCTTGACCCTCAATATATTGTTTTTGATCATAATACAAACTATGAGTGAATCTTTATTGAATGTTCAGCTACTTTACTGCCTTCATCAACACAGATGAACAACAGATTCAATCTATATTATAAGAGAGAAGAGTCTTTTTTTTTTTTTGTCTCACTTCTTCTGAATATCAGCTACATGTGTGATATTGAAATCTGTGCAAATGGGGGTTTGAGTACGTAAATGTTTATGGTGCGGAAGAGCAAATGAAAGTGCACAAATTCTCCAGTTTAAACCTCTGGAGTGGACAGACGCGCTGCCGCGTTCAAATGCCATCAGCGATTTAATATGACGTAACAGCAGAACACATTCAGTGTGCAAAGCTCTACAGAATGCTTCAGACAAATGTTTTATTTTAAATTTAAAAAAATGGTGTAATTTAAGCCCATGGAGTGTGTGAGTACACCAGCTATTTCAGTCAGCTCTACTGCTTTCCCTGGTTCCTCCCAGCACTTGTTCAGATCATCTGCTTCCCTGTCCACAGCTAGTATCCAGGAAGGGTCTGAGTCGGTCTCTATTCACTGCAACCAAGAAGTGGTTTGGTGGAGGAAAAGCTCCAGAGAAGAGCTTCAGTGAACCAAAGAGCACATGTGGTCTTCTGTAAGCTTCAGTGCAACACACTTATCACACGTGATACCCTACATATTGTATGCAGTGCTGATTTGACCCTTCCCTTCTGTGATCTCAGATATCCCCCAGAAGCCCCTGAGCTGCAGATCAGGAAGATGGCTGACCTGTGCTTCCTGGTTCAGCACTATGAGTTGGCTTACAGCTGTTATCATACTGCCAAGAAAGATTTCCTGTCAGACCAGGCCATGCTATATGCTGCTGGGGCACTGGTGAGAGCACACATGCTTGGATACACTTTCAGATCTGTCTGTAGACCGTGAGGATATTAGGATAAATTCCACTGCCCTTGTTGTAATGTCTCGTTAACAAGATGTTCAAATTCAGTTGAAACTTTCTGGCAGTAAGGCAGTATTTTTTTTGTTAAGTGTGCTAGAGACCAAGTGACCAATAGTGATAGTGTGATACTGCTAACCTTTGAGGGAATAAGAAAGCTTTTGAACTAAGTGTTACAGTATCAGAAAGTATAAGTTCAAACTACTCTGTAAATTAGATCTAGCATGGTCTACAGTCAGCTGCCAGACATAAGAGAATTTGACGTTCTTTGAATAGATCTCATGAATGTAACATTGTCAGTCTTTTAAAGTGACTGCTAGCACTGACCCAAACATAGGCACTTTTACCTTAACATTTCATATGTCTTCACAAACGAACCCACAATAGTGATAGTGTTGAAGTACACATAGACACAGGATTTTCCATATCGAGCTGTAAAATCCTGCTCTGTAAAGAAAAGTAAACATTTAAGGTCACATGGGTCGCATGCGCACTCAAAATCCGGTAGTGATACGATCAGTTAGCTTGCAGGTCAAAAACCTGATGACAAACTGTCATCAGGTTTTTGACCTTTGCCTTTTAGCAAATAAGAGCGGCATAAAAATCAATGTTTTCATGTTGAACTGTTGGACAGCTGATGCTTTCAGCCTCCTGCTTCCTGATTGGCAGAGCTAACTCAAAATTTTGAGTTAATAACTCGAAGTTGAAACTTCTCTCAAAATTTCAGGAAAATAACTCAAAATTTTGACTTATTAATTTAAAATTTTGAGATACTTAAGATGAGAAGTGTTTTTTGTTTTGTTTTGTTTTTCATTGGTATAAACAAGCTTCCATATGAGAATGATGTGACCTAGATCTTCTAATTCACACTATAAATGCATCTACTAAAAATCTTGGAGTAGTCTGAATCTTGGCAACCTGACTTGAAGGTAAAGGTTAGAGGTCAAGTTCCACAAAAACGTTAATGTTGGCCATAACTCGAGAGGGATGTGACCTAGGATGTTGACACCATACATGCATACTGTTTAAGCTAAACCCGTCTAACTTCACACACTTTATTATAACAGCGCTTTGACACCGCGTCATATTCATATCTTTTGCAGGAAATGGCTGCAGTGTCCGCCTTTTTACAGGGTGGAGCCTCGAGACCTTATCCAGCACACTACATGGAAACTTCAATACAGACGTACAGAGATGTCTGCAAGTATGACTGATGACTGACTAATTACATCATCTCTTCCTGGTGTTTCAGCTTGGGATTGTGGACATTTTGCAGATCATGACTGCTGTTCTTGAGCCTATAGAAACCTTCATATAGAGCTGTTTATGTTTATTGAGATCCCCATTAGCGTCAGCAGCATGCTGCATCAGCTATTCTACATATGTTACATATGGATTATAATAAAATAATCTAATAAACATCCCTTCTTTTAGGGTTTTGTTTAATATGCTTATTTCTGTCAGGGATCATGTACAAACAGAGAGAGAGAGCATCTGAACAGTGACTCAAACAAAGCACCCTGTGAGCTCACATGCTTTGTTTCACACTCACTGTTTTGAGCTTCACTGGGTCTAGATTTGGCCCTGATCCTCCCAAAATTGTAAAATCTTCCTGTGCTAGACTAAATTCCCTCCAACTGAGACATTCCTGAATAATAAGGTACACTATATTGCCAGAAGTATTCACTCATCTGCCTTCACAAATGAACTTGAGTGACATCCCGTTCTTAATCCATAGGGTTTAATATGATGCCGGCCCACCCTTTGCAGCTCTAACAGCTTTGACTCTTCTGGAAAGGCTTTCCACAGGTTTAGGAGTGTTTATGGGAATTTTTTGACAGTTCTTCCATTTGTGAGGTCAGACACTGATGTTCTTGAGCTAATCTGAAGGCCACATGAAGTTTGTAGTGAATGACCCTACAGAAAGTTGGTGACCTCTGTTGAGTATACACCTCAGAATCAACTGACCCCGCTTTGTGATTTTTACGTGGCCAACCACTGAATGAGCTGCTGTCATTCCCAATCACTTCCGCTCTGTTATAATACCAGTTACAGTTGACTGTGGAACATTTAGTAGGAAATTCCATGACTGGACTTGTTGCACAGGTGGCATGCTATCACAGTACCATGCTGGAATTTACTGAGCTTCTGAGGGCGACCCATTCTTGCACAAATGCTTGTGGAAGCAGTCTGCATGCCTCGGTGCTTGATTTTATATACCTGTAGCCATAGAAGTGATTGAAACACTTGAATTCAATTATTTGTATGGATGAGTAAGTACTTTTGGCAATACAGTGTATTTTGTTATTGCAGACTCTAAGGAACCACCTGATCCCTTATTATACTCTAAAACAATACCTTTCTGAGAAATATTTATTTAAAACATATGTTCAGTGATTGGAACTGAGAGACGAAGCTTTCTTACCTGATAGCAATCTTCTAGCCTTAGCAGTATCTTAGCATCTCTCCCCACTGCTCTCTACAGGAACATGGTGCTGGCTGAGCGCTGTGCTCTACTCAGTGCTGAAATACTCAAGAGTCAGGGAAAATACTCAGAGGCTGCCACTCTTCTCATTAAGATGACCAGCGAGGTGAGGAAACCATAATTTTGAAACCTGCTTCAGGTGTGATTATTAAGCCAGACAGATAAATTCTGCTTGGAATTTCATTGAAATCTTTTTTTATTTGATTTTTTGCAGGACTCTGACCTGCGGAGTGCTCTGCTGCTGGAGCAGGCTGCCCACTGCTTCATTAATATGCGAAACCCTATGGTGCGCAAGTTTGCCTTCCATATGATCCTAGCTGGTCATCGTTTCAGCAAAGCGGGACAGGTGAGCCTTACTGCTATCTCTGATCTGTCCTTTGATTTAACTTTCAGTGTACATCCATATTGAGATGTGATGTAAACTCCTCAGTGTTATGTGAAAATTTTCTTATACGTCTTTTATTTAACATACTTTTTTGACTTATGTGCAGGATTGGACTTAAAACACTATCTCAGGATTTTGTATTTATATTTATAGTCCAACATAATTTTCTAGATTACACAAAACCCATAAAACAATTGATTAAATTGATTGCCATGTGTTTGTTAGACTTTTCTTACCTTGAAGGCCATGAAGATAAAATAAGTAGACGCATCATTAATAAAACCATACTTGTCCCCAGCTCCTCTTATCTTTTAGTTATGTTTGCCACTTTCTATATCCCCTCGTTTTCCTTCTTGTCTCATCCTCTGCTGTTCCCTAATGTAGAGGAGGCACGCACTACGGTGCTACTGCCAAGCCATGCAGGTCTACAAAGACAGAGGCTGGTCTTTGGCAGAAGATCACATCAACTTTACGATTGGTCGTCAGTCCTTCACACTTCACCAGCCAGAGAATGCTGTTACAGCTTTCAGACAGATCCTGATCAGTGACAGCAGACAGACAGCGAAGCAGCAGGGCGCCTTCCTCAGAGAGTACCTCTTTGTTTATAAGGTAACCTTAAAGTTTTTCTCTGACTTTAGTCCTGCTATACTTTCAAAATACATAATACTTTATCAAGACCCACTTTTTTGCCCTGATACATGCACAATATTTTGTCCAAACTTTTTTCCGAAAGCTTTATAATGGAGGTGGATAATGCAAAGCAAGAACTATAAGAGCACAATGGGTATATTTAATTGAAAAGACAATACATTTCATGTATTTCAACAGTTCAGTTCAGTTACATGTATGTATGTATGTATATATATATATAATTTTATTTTTTGCAAAATTTGAGGAATGCGCTGAGTCCAAGAATTTCATAATGATGGTAAAATATGAAAGCTGAGATTGCACAGTGTTATACACAGCTATTCAAAGAAAATGTGTGATTAGCATGGTACTTGGTGTAATCAATTAAATGAGTGAATTTTGACCTGGTTTAGAAACAAAGCAAAATGTGTTATGTTTGTGTGTAGAGCGTGATGAATGAAGCCAGCCTCCCCCAGCTTCCCCTGCCCTGCATCCTCAGCTCAGCCACAAGAGTCTACTTTGGACACGAACGCCGCCTGGCAGAAGGTAATGCAAATTTATTTTCTCTTTTTCTTCCTTAACCTTTTAACGCTGAACGTGTCGAATGCAACACAGTGTACTTCAAACATGGCGCCGTTCATGGACTTCCAGCAGCAATTACTGTAGTGACCCTATATTGTGTGTGAAGCGCAATTTATATCTTTATAAATCTTTAATACTGGAGGATTCAAAGGCAAGTTCTGATGTCTCCTGTCCCGTTAATCTGTTGTACAGCGTGGCATAGTCTTTAGGATTTTAAAAAATCATCATAACGAAGACATCATTCTTAAGAAAAAGGAAAAATAGTTTAGTACTCAATTGAGTAAACTGAATTTTTTAAAATGTGACCAAAAATATAAATACGTGCTTATGTTGCTGCCAGATGTCATCCAGTGAAACACAGCTGTACACATCTAGCTGCAGAGCGCCACTCACTGTGGGTTCAGGCTCCACTATAATAGTTCATCCAGATAATATTACAGGTTCTGTGAACAGGCAGTTTGTGGATTAGGCAGGAGAAGAGACTCTGACAGGCTGTCTTTGTATAACACATTGTGACAACTAACTGATCTGCTGAAACAGTTCAGCTTGTTGCTGTCATTTTGTGTAAATCTAAAGAACAGATGTTCAAGTACAGATTATCAACTTTGTACAGTTGTTGAAGAAGTATCTTATCCTAAAGCCTATAATTATGTAAACTTAGTGATATTACAGCATATGTACATTCTGTAAAAATAAGTCTTTACTGAAGTAAAAGTAAAATTGTTCTGCATAAAAATCTGCTTCAAACTCTGTATAATTGTTGAGGCATTAAAGTATACGCCACAGCTGGAGCAAATTCACTTATCGCTAAATCAGAATATAATTTATTTTAGAATTTTATTTTATATGAATCTAATTCTAAGTAGGTTTAAAGCTTTAAATGGTGTTCAAAGTAACATATTTGCTTTTGTATCTTTTTATGAATAAATCAAACATCACTATGAAAGAGATAATCTGGGTTACACGTCAGTAATTTGCTGACTGTTTAAGGAGTGAAGTTTGCCAGTTTAACTGCAGCTGTTGTTTTTATTGTGCACTGGTGGATGTGGTCATTTATCACTGGCTTCACGTTGATAATGAATTTTTTTTTAAAGCTGAAGAATTCTGAGGTACGTTTTGAAGCACTCATCCAGTCATGGTGCAGTTACATGTGTTTGCTGCAGACGGAGCAGCTTTTCGTTGGCAGGTTGTCTCTGTTTTGCCCAAAGTTATAATTGCTACATCCCAATGCACACTTTCTATCCTGATCTATTATTTATATGTATTTTTTGCTAAATGATGAAAGGTATGTGATGCTGTACAGCTGATTAATGGGAAAGAAGTGCAGAGAGTTTTACAGATTTATCCAGCATTAAAGTGATCCAGTGACAGTTGCCACCATTTCTACTGCTGCACAGAAAACAATGCCTGTTGACAGTTAATCTGGCAAACTTTATTTTCCAAATTGTAAACAAATACGGTTTAAAACAGCTCTTATGTTGCTGCCACAGTGTAACTCGTTTTAACGCGGTAACCTGAACTGCCCGTCAAAGTGACCAATCACATTCAAGTCCACAAAACGCATACAAACTGGATGGAATGTTTGTACAGCAATGTGTAACGTGAAAATGTACGGTGTGCATATTTTAAGTGCTGACACAGCAGAGGTTTATGGTGGAATTACTGTTTATATGTTTTTGGGTTGTATTTAGTATTTTTGATCTGTTTAGGAGAAAAGCAGGCAGCCACTCACGTGTCATTGGACCAGGAATATGACCAGGATTTGTCAGCCATGTGGTGCCATCTAGAGGAGCAGCTTGTAGCGTCTGCCAATGGGGGTGCCGTCCCAGTAAATTTTCAACCCACCCAGTGCTGCCTCAACAGCCAGACAGACAACCTCCGCCACCCGCTCGCTGTGGTGGAAGGTAAGATGTCCTCGGCACAGAGTTATAGGAAGAAACGGACAAAGTTGTTGGTACCCTTTTGTTAAAGAATGAGAAATCTACAGTTATCACTAAAATAACTTGAAACGGACAAAAATAATAATAAATAAAAATGTATTTATAAAATTTACTAAAAACTATCTAATGGAAATCAGACATTGCTTTTGAATTTTGGTTCAACAAAATTATTTTTCTAAAAACAAACTAATGGGCCGGACAAAAATTATGGTACCGCTAGAAAAGCTTGACAATAAGTTGACCATAGGGACATATTAAATTAAAGTGTGTCCTGTAATTAGCATCATAGGTGTCTTCTAACTTGTAATCAGTCAGTCTGCGTATTTAAAGGGTGGAAAGGAGTCACTGTGCTGTCTGGTGTTATGGTGTGTACCACACTGAACATGGACCACAGAAGGTCCATGTCTAAGGAGAGGTCTGTCTCAGGAGATGAGAAATAATTATTGACACGTTAAAGGTAAAAGACCAAGAAGCTTGATGTTCCTGTGACGACAGTTGCAAATATTACTCAGAAGTTCACAAGACTGTAGCCAACCTCCCTGGATGTGACGGCAAGAGGAAGATTGAGACAAATTGAAGAGACGGATTATACATGTGGTAACCAAAGAGCTCAGAAAACAGAGCTCCAAGGTTAAGGTACCTCAGTGTCAGACCGCACCGTCCGTCGCCATTCGAGCCAAAGTGGACGTAATGGAAGACCACCGAGGAGGACACCACTGTTGAAAGCAAATCATAAAAAAGTGAGACTGGAATTTGCCTAAATGCATGTTGACACGCCACAAAGCTTCTGGGAGAATGTCCTTTGACCTGATGAGAGAGAATCTGAGCTTTTTGGCAAAAAAAGCTCCGGTTTGACTCCAAAATTAAGCATACAATAATAAAAGCGCTGTACCTACTGTAAAACATGTATGAGGCTCGGTTATGTTCTGGGGCTGCTTTGTTGCCTCTGAAACAGTGTTGTGAATCTGTGCAGTGTAAAATGAAATCTCAAGACTATTGTCAGTAAAACTCTTTAATTATCAAACAACTATCTCGAGCAGAATGTGCTGCCCAGTCTCAGAAGGCTTTGTCTCAGTCACAGGTGATGGGTCCTCCAACAGGATAATGACCAAAAACGCACAGCTAAAAACACCGGACTGTTCTGAAGTGGCCTGCTATGAACCCGGATATAAATCCTATTGACCATCCATGGAAGGAGCTGAAACAGCTGTTTGCTTACGAAGAATGGGCCAAAATACCTGTCAACAGGTGCAGAAGCCTCATCGAGTGTGAAATCACTTAATTGCAGTGATTGCCTAAAAAAAGTTGTGCAATAAAATCATTGTTGTCCAGGCCAGTTTCATTTTTGTTTAATAATTCTGTTGAACCACAATTCAAATTTTCGTTTATTATTACTTTTGTCAGAGTACTGCTCCATAAACATGTACATAGACATAAACTCCGTATTTGCATAGACGTCAATACCGTAAAAGTGGCCAATCTCCAGAAAGAGTGAGACAAAAAATGACCGTCCTCTCTTATATAGGTGAGCCATCCCATGACTAATCAACTGTGCCCACTCAGTATACAATCTTTGTCTTCACAGAACCAATCATAGTGGAGGTGACGTTCAGGAATCCTTTGAAGGTTTCTCTGGCCCTGTCAAGCCTCTCACTCCTGTGGAGGTTTACAGTTGACAGTTTCTCAGAGATGACAGAAGAGACCATTACCAATGAGGAAACCTCAGATGTAGGGGTGGGCAACATGGGCAAACATGCTCTTAGGAACTGAGTTTTATTTATTTTTTTCCATTTTGATATTTAGGTATAATGCCTACAATTTTTTTTCCAATCTCTTCAATATGTGTTTCGTTATGCAGATGAAACAGAACGATGACATCGTCACGTCTGAGATCATCCAGGAGTTTCATGTGAGCCCAGAGGAGACCAAAATGGTAAGATGAGTTTGTGAGCATTAATGATATGGGTTTTTATTTTAAATAAGCTTTATACTGTTTTGCTGCAGTTTTATTAACCAGTTCTGAACTACTGATGTTGATCTAAAGAAAGTGACCCTTTTTTTTTTTTTTTTTTTTTGCATTAATGCAAGGAAGTAGGTTACACATAGCAATATTTTATGTGAAAGCGGACAATAAATGGCTTGCGGCCATGCAACAGTAAACATAGCTTAAATTAAAGGTTTCAATTTTAGTGCTGTGCCTTTTTTTTTTCTTTTTTTTTTCTTCTTTTTTTAAAGTGGATTGAAGCACCCTAATGGGGTGTGACAGCATAAACTACACTTGGTGAAATAAGCCCCAGACTTTTAAAGTGTTCACATTGGCCTCAGAAACCATAACGCGCATTAAAAATTTTGAAAGTATTTAAAATATCAGATATTAATAAGGTACTTTCTTTGGGCCATCCAGTACCTAATGTTAAACAAGAAATCCAGTTATTTTGTGCTGATCACTTTGATCTCAGGCCCGACTCAGGCTGTTGCCACACAGAACCGGTCAGCTGAACATTGTGGGTGTAGTGTACAACCTGGCTGCAGCTTCCTCAGGAGAAATGGCTTCCAGCACTGAAGGTAAATTCATCCTCATGTCAGCTCACGTGCTTTCATTGGCGCGCACACACAAAATTGTGTTGCATTTTCTGATTGGTTTGTTGTCGAAAATAATTGTGGAAATTGAATAAAATTCCAATGTAGTGTAATATTTTGAGTCTTGCTTGCCAGAGTTAGAAACAATGTGGGTTCCCTTTTCTTTGCAGACCAGCAGACGCTGGATTTGATGGTTCGTGGGAGACAGGATTTGAAGATTCGTGGTCCACGACTTAATCTGACCAAAGAGGACAAGATGTCAGTTCGGCATGGTCCAGATCGACGTCTGGATCCCATCATAACACCACCTATGCCCCTGATGGAGGTAGGACTCATTCTGGAAACCTTCATCTAATCCACCATATTAAAACAGATTATAAATTAACCTGAGATAAATCTATGGTGATAGATGTCACCATGACATCGCCCATGGGTTTTGGATTCTGTATGTTTGAAGACATTTTGTCTACATTAGTAATTTGGAGCCAGATGTGATGAGAGGGTGTAAAGTTATCAGGTAATGCTAGAAAACCCTATGTGGAAAAGATAATTGCCCCCTAAACTTAATAACTGGTAGTGCTGTGCTTGGCAGCAAGAACTGTAATCAGGTGTTTGCAATGTGAGAAAGTTTTTAGGGTTTATTTTATCCCCTAAGGCAGGGTTAAATAAAAATATAAAAATAATTATTTTCTTTAAAAATAACACCAGGGAGAATGAGAATATTTCAAGCTCATGAAAATTTGAATTTAAAAAAAAAAAAAACCAAAAACTGTGATGTGTCAGAAAAAAGCTGCATGAACTGCGGAGTGTGTCCAGTTTATCAGAAAAAGTGCAGCTGCAAACACAGCGGTGGAGACCTGGTCTGATTTTTGGCAACATGGAAAGAGGCACAAATTCCCTTTTTGCCTCTCGCAGGTGCAGCTCGACTTGAAAAGCTTTCACTGTGTCATACATGTGCGTAATCACACGGTCCTGACCCTGAAGCTGCAGGTTTAACGCATTAAGATGCTTAGTTATGTCGCCAAGTCTTTTCCCTTTTTTATTTTTATTTTTTTAATGAACTGACAGATTTCCTCAGGCAGCTCATCGCACCTGTGTGATAAGTCACGTCACCAAATTCAGAAGCTATTTCCTCCAGAAAAGACTGAAACTGGTGGTGATTTAAACCTTTGCCGTTTATAACGTTCAGTCTGTGTTACGGTGCTTATGATGCGTTCTGTCTTCAGGACTTTGCTGCACTGTGTGTGTGTGATGTGGTGATGCACTGTCACCTCACCTGTGCAGGTCTCCCTCTGCGTCTTCTCCTACATCTTTCCCACCAATCCACTCTTTTCCCCGCACATTGCAAGCAAGGAAAAGAGACACAGTTTACCTCTGATGTCAGCGATCATAACCTTTGCCTCCCACCTGTTTGGAAAATCCCTGTTTTCCACTTTTTGTTTCATTTTTGAGGGTCAGGCTAGCTTAAATGTCGCTGTAAAAAGTGACCACTGATCAATGTGTCATTGGCAACACAGGAAAACAGGTTAGTGCACAGGTCTTGGTCTGCAAAGGTCTTGGCCATTCAAAGAGGCCTTTGAATTGATCCACCAAAACAGAGGCCATATTGCCATAGACCACACAATAGTGCAGTGGTGTACAAGAGAATGAGAGTGGATGCCTCGGGCATTAGTGGTCAGGCAGCAGTGTTCAAATTACATAGTTCTGACTGATATTTTCTAACAATTTGAAAACTGTACGTTGGGTGTTAACCCCCTCCGTCCTGGCACACGGTTTTTACGCTTTGGAAAATGTTTAATTGTGAATGATCCCAAAGGTTGGTGCTTAGTCTGGTACAGTTTACCTACTAGCCATGCTAAGCCAAGCTGCTATGAGCTATTCCCTGTAGCATTAGTAGCTTGCTGTCTAGCAGGGCCAAAAACAGCCTGCCAGTGACGCTCTGTAGCCTCTACTTGAACATCTGTGCTTTCAAATGTAGTTTTATTTATGAGGTAATGCTGCAGCATTGCTTTCTGTTTATTAATATGTGTGTGTGCGTGTGTGTGTGTGTGCGTGTGCGTGTGCGTGCGCGTGTCAGGTTTTTTTTCTGCAGTTTCCCACCGCTCTGCTGTGTGGTGAGATCAGGAAAGCCTATGTTGAGTTCTGTAATGTCAGTGGTGTTGCTTTGTGTGGCCTGCGCGTGGCATCCACACACCCTGCTTTCTTCACCTTTGGCAGCCAGGCCACAACACCTCTCAGCCCGACGTCAGCTGAAAACTGCTCAGCTTATAAAACTTTGGCTGCACCTCTCCAGCTGGACTCAGAGGCACCTGAGAGTTTGGTTTCAGCTGAGGATTTCAGCCAGCCATCTGGTGTGATAGAAATTCCAATAGATGGTAGCACGCTACAGCCAGGGGAGTCCACTCAGCTGCCTCTGTGGCTGAGAGGACCAGACCAGGAGGGAGTCCATGAAATCAACTTTCTGTTCTACTATGAAAGCACAGAGAAAGGACTCAAGATCAGGTAAAAATTTAAAGTGAACCATTTGCATTAACTGACCTGTAGGCATACAGTAGCTATTGTATATAATTTGTTGGTACATATCAGTATTTGTAAAAGAAACATGTCGCTGGAGCTTGGAAAAAGGGCGACTGGACTTTTAGTTCTTGATGTTTCACCTCTCATCTAACCAGTCTTATCCTTTCAGATGAGACTGGTTAGACATATTTCTGAGAGTTGTAGGTCCGAGTACAGTAACCTCAGTTTTATCAGAATTTAGAAGCAGGAAATTAGAGGTCATCCAGGCCTTTATGCCTTAAAGACATTCCTGCAGTTTAACTAGTTGATGTGTGTCATCTGGCTTCATGGATAGATAAAGCTGGGTATCATCTCCATAACAATGAAAATTATGCAATGCTTATTAATCATACTGCCTAAGGGAAGCATGTATAATGTAAATAAAATTGGTCCTATCACAGAACCCTGTGGAACTCCGTAATTAACCTTAGTGTGTCCTGGGTTCCTCTTGGTGCACAATAATGCCTGGCCTCATGTGGTGAGAGTATGCAGGCAGTTTGTGAAGAATGAAGTTATTTATACCATCGGCTGGCCCCCACGCTCACCAGACCTACAGTAAAGCCCATAGAACACCTCTGGGACATTATGTTTCGGTCCATCTGATGCCACCAGGTTGCACCTCAGACTGTCCCGATCAGGGATGAGATCCCCCAGGACACCCTCTGTCGTCTCATAAGGAGCATGCCCTAACATTACAAACTACTGAGTACAATTGCTGTAATAAAATTTTGGCAAAATGGACCAGCCCACTGCATCATTGTCATCAGACACCAGGCAGGCAACCAGTTTTCAACTTTGTGAATAATTCTTTCTTACATTTGTTAAAAATCTCAGATGAGTTTGAAATTGTGCAACCTTGGCCTAAAGATAAAGGTCAGAATCCCGGCGACCTTAACCTCAAGGACAAAGTCAAGTTTTCAGAAATTCTTGTGAATGCAGTAACTGGTGAGATGTCACCTTGGATTTTCAAATTGAGGCCATAGATGCACTCATTAAAAAACTCAGGATGTTATAGTGACTGTGCATTGGTAGTTTGACTGCTGGGGAAAAATTCATGTTGGGCAATGATGGGGGAAAAAAACAAGAAGGGCTTCATCTTCTTGTTTCCAAGCTACTGACCACAGTCAGTATCTGCAGTGTCCAACCTTAAGGCTTGTAGGCAGTCAGCGTAGTCATATTAATTTTCCTCTCTCCACATGTAAAGCCACCGGGTGCTGCGCCACACAGTATTTATCTGCGCCAGTCGGTCTTTGAGTATACAGGCATCGGCCTGCCGCAGCAGTGTTCCTCCACATCACTGTCTGGATGACAAATGCAACGGTGGAACCCTCGTCTTTATCGACGTGGAGAACATCAATATGGTGACATGCATACCACACACCACTTAGAGTTTGCATATTTTGAGCAGCTTCACAGATGTTGTTTGAACATTGCCCCTCTTGGCTCACAGAATGAAGGTGGTGTGCGAGAGTTCCACATCGTTCAGGTGTCAAGTAGCAGCCAACACTGGCGCCTTCACAAGTACATCAACCCAAACAAGGATAAAGGTGAGGTCTGGCACACTGGGAGATTTGTTCTTCATTTCTTTTAAAGGGCTATTTTAGTTTGTCCATATACTGTTAGCATGCTTGTTGAGCACAGCTGGGTTTTACAATATAATTTGCTATCATGAAGTTCAAAGACTCAACCCATAAAATTCAAAACATTATCTGAGTTTAAATTTGTCAGATCTTCCTTTTGAGGTCATTATTATGTTGTGTGCCCATGAACTTGAGATGTTGTGATGAGGCTCCAGTATGTCCAAATGGCAGCCTTTCCACTTCACTTTATTTTGGGGAAGCGGGAATGCTGCAGTAGCCAGATTTGTGGAGTAGAGCAGTTGGTGAATGAAGATTGATATGGGCACAAAGAACAGATTTCAGCTGAGGTGGTTTGCAATTAATGTCACCTCAGGACATTACTATAGATGTCTACATCCTAGTCTCACAGTTTGCACAATCCTGTGAATGTGTAAAGAAACGGTGAGCAGGATCCTGGTTGTACTTCTGTCCCGATGTGGGATATTCGGACATGGACAATATGGATTTCTTGACTGAAAACTGTATTTATTCTCTGGATTGTGACTGGAGACCCAGTCATGTGATCACTGATCATACTGTACACAAATGTCAGTTTGATACACACGTTTGTATTTTGTCACTGCTCAACCCTGAGGTCATGGTGATCTTGCAGATGCACAAGTAGGGTGTTAATTTTTTTTTGGCAGTTTAAAAATGTTTTTCGAACCAATCCACTCCCTGTGTTAGTTTGGTTATATTGACTTATTTGAGCTGGATTGTTAAGTTATGCATTTTTCTAGGCATAGTGCAGAAAGGAGTGCACAAACAATACTAGTGTTCCAAAAGAGTTCCATGTGCTGTTCCTTTTGATCACTTATCCTGCAAAAAGATTGCAGTACAATTCTTAATGCATGTATGATGCATGTATTACAATCCAAAGGGAACTTATATACTGACTTTTCTGCAAACTTTGACCTATATCTCTTGGTCCATGGTTTTCAACAAAGAGATATGGCTCAGTCTCTTAGATGTTGTGAAACTTGGTCCATATAATAAGTCATTGCATATCATATTCTTGTACTCTACTATAGTAGTTTTGTAGGAGTCTCAGTTCAAAATAACCTTTATTTATTGTACAGTGGGCCTCCGTGCAGCCTCTCAGTTCATCCTGTATGAAACAATGGTAAATGGACCTGTATATATTCACTCACCCATCCAGATCATTGAATTCAGGCATGCAGACTGCTTCTACAAAAATTTGTGAAAGAAAAGGTCGCTCTCAGGAGTTCAGTGAATTCCAGTGTGGTAATGTGATGCCACCTCTGCAACAAGTCCAGTAGTGAAATTTCCTCACTACTAAGTATTCCACAGTCAGCTGTTAGTGGTATTATAACAAAGTGGAAGCGATTGGGTACAACAGCAACCCAGCCACAAAGTGGTAGGCCACGTAAACTCACAGGGCAGGGTCAGCAGGTGCTGAGGCACATAGTGCACAGAGGTTGCCAACTTTCTGCAGAGGCATTCGCTACAGACCTCCAGAATTCACGTGGCCTTCAGATTTTCTCAAGAACAGTGCGTAGACAGCTTCATGGAATAGGTTTCCAGGGCCGAGCAGCCGCAGCCTTTTACACTACAAACCAGATTCACCACTTCATACATACATTCATACAGCATTTTATTCTATGCCTTTAAACACTACGTACCTGTACAAACTCAGTGCCTCGATGGATGACACTTGCCTTGCATATACAAGCACACTGGAGGAGACAGGATTTGAACCACTGACCTTCCGACTAGTAGCCTACAAGCTGTTTTATCTCCATTTAAGGCTACCCTCCCTTTCTTCTGAATAGCTGCCCCTCACAAATGGAAGGCTTGAAAAGTAGGTGGATGGACCTCCTGTTCTGACAACCAGAGCTGGGTGCCTGAGATAATAACATGAGGATATACCATGTGACATCATGCACATCCAATAGAAAAACACTGTTTGAAACAGAGCGTTTAGAGCTGCAGCCTGAGCTTTATCAATTATTTCTTATACATTACTGACCTTTTTTAATTCATGCCATGTTTAATAGTGAGTATCCACCATTCTGTTGTTTCTGCCAACACAGAAAGGTAAATAACACATGTACAGACCTCGTGGATGTCAGTATGGATCATGAGTTTTCTTTCTTCCTTTTTCCATCCAGACTGTAAACTTGGCAGCAGAGAAAGAGCCAAGCTGTGTTTCAGGGCCACGCGATGCAAACCCCGAGAAGGTACTTAAGTAGTGAAAAAACCAACCACATCATTTTCAGTGAGCACAGATTTGACTGCTTTGTCTGTTGTTTCTAGCTACCTCTGACGCTGTGGAGAAGTACACTTTCGCAGACCTGAATTTGGGAAATGAACAGGTGAATAGAAAGCACGCTTCACAATATACAATTTTCTGTTATGGAATGTGTGTCCTCATGGTTTGTCAAAGTTCTTTTTTGGATAATACATTGATTTTATTTTGCCTCTGTGGACTTAAAGCTTGAGGGAACATTTAGAAATGTTTTCAATCCACTTCTGTGTGAGTTTTTCACTAGTTTGAAAACACTGATCTAGCAGCAGCATTTAATTTGATATAGCAAAATCAGTTATGCCAATGTTTAAGTTTCATTAAACTGACTGGCCTGGAGAGAGAGAGAGAAAGTGATAGAGAGTGAATGGTGCTGTCTTTGTCCAGATCATCAGTTCCTCCACACCGTGTGGGGATTTCTTCTTCCGCTGCTGCACAACGTTAGAGTCTCAGGAAGCGTATGGGACGTCATCCAAGACATCATCAGTTAGCAAGAGTCAAAGCTCTGCACCCACTGAGGACAGAAGTTCAGACATCACAGATATTGCCAAAAAGTGCAACGAGCTGGACCTCAACGTAATCGTCATCTGGAAGGTAACAAAGTTCAGTGATACATTGCTGAGGATGGATGGAAGAAAAATACCCATTTTGAGTGTCTGTCTATGTCTATATAGGCTTATGTGGTTGAGGACAACAAACAGCTTATCCTGGAGGGCCAACTCCATGTTGCACTGCAGACCATCGGCAAAGAAGCCAGTTCTTTAACTGCTAAAGAGGTACAGTAAGAACACACGCACACACATTCTCGCTCTCATTGTATTTTAATCTGATCTCCAAAACATGGACCGATTCAAAGGTAAAATAAAACTGACAAAAGAAACTGAAAGTTAATCCCACTGATGATGAATGTAGAATGAACAACTTTAAACCCAATAGCTGATATAATGTTTAATATTCTCAAAAGTTTTAAAAACATTTTATATAATGCAGGCCATCAAAAAAAGATTTGTTAGGACAAGTGTTCTGTAAAATTGTGTGTGTTGTGTCTTCAGGACGCTCAGGAGATGGTGCTGCTCAAGTTTAAATCAGAACTGCCGCCTCCAGTCATTCTTCCCTCTGCAGAGCTTTCTCAGCTCATTAAAACCAATCTGCACTACCCTGAAACCTGCACGCACCCATTTGTCCAGGAAAGGTGAGGTGCCTGTCACAGTCCTGCTTTTCTAACACAATGTTTGGTCCACGTGATTTTAAAAAAAGTCCAAAAAACAGATGCATCTCCCCAAACTGTGGCAGCAAATCTAGAAACTCAGGTGGGGGTGAGGCAGAGTATGGGCAAAGCTTAATGTATCGATCTCAATTGAATGTAAATAAATTTAATTTAATTTATATACCACCAAATCACAATAACAGTCACCTTAAGGCACTTTATAATACCAAAAAAAACAACAGCAATCAGACGACCGCCCCTATGAACAAGCACTTGGCAACAGTGGGAAGGAAAAACTCCCTTTTAACAGGAAGAAACGTCCAGCAGAAGCAGGCTCAGGGAGGGGCAGCCATCTGCCGCGACCAGTTGGGGCCGAGGGGAGGGAGACAGGACAAAAACATGCTTAACATTTGCACAAAGTAATTTTTCAGCATTACTCTGAGACTATAGTACATCCTCAAGTACATCCTCTGCTTTGTGGACTGTTTCATTGTTTCTTTAAAATGTTTCTGAATCAGCAAATCTCTTTTCTCTCTGTCCTTAGTCTCTGTTTAGTGCCAGTTACTCTGACTCTGTCCAACTGTTCCTTGGCTCAGGTAGATGTCATCATTGACTTAAGACACAAAAGTGCCAGGTAAGTTTCCTAATATAACATGTCACTAACATGAATACATTGTAAGAAAAATTGAGAGAAAGGTGTTGAGGAAGGTGAATTTCACTTAAATAAGACTCTGTCATTGCATGTGTGTACATGAGGAAGGCTTAGAGATACAGACATACAATGTCATGTCTCAATTTTTTTAATGTAAAAAGTGGCTTTTGAGTGTTGAAGGCATGAAGTGAGAGCCAGAGAGGCACATGGAAAGGGTGGTCTGTGCAGCAGCAACCAAGATAGACATGTGTAGGTCACTGTTCAAGTCTCACGTTTTTACTGACCCACACCTCCTCCTTTCTGCATCTGTACATGAGATAAATAAGTCACAGAGGACTGTGGAGAGATTATGCAGCTGTGTTGCTAAGCTAATTACTTTGCCTTTGATGTTCATGTGGAACTCATTCTGTTCCTTTTCAGTATTAAAATACAGTTACAGTGTACAGTGGCTTGAAAAAGTAGTCATTCTTCATCTTACTTTCTGCAAACTTTTATAATTAGTTTATTTTAAAGTCAGTAAAGTTGACCTCACAAATGTGCTGCTTCTTCTGGAAGAATGATCAGAAACTCCCATAAACACACACACACACACACACACACACACACACACACACACACACACACACCCCTTGTGGAAAGCCTTCCCAGAAGAGTTCAATCTGTTATAGCCACAAAGGGTCACCAACGTCATATTAAACCTTATGGATTAAGAATGTGATGCCACTCAAATTCATGTGTGTGAAGGCAGACCATCGGATGCTTGTGGCAGAGTCGTGTATTTGGCACCGTGAAAGCTTTTTTTCTGATATTATCAGGTGATAAGGGTGTTATCAGTCCTTGGTGGCATTTATTTTCAAATGTAAAGAAGTGAGCATATTTTCTAAACAGTTGTTCTGTACATCTCTTTTTCAGCCCAGAATCTCTGGAGGTCCACAGCTCATTTTCTTGGGTGGGTCAAACCCAGTACAAGCTGCAGCTAAAGCCCAAGGAGGTACTGTGTCTAACACTGCAAGCCTGTTTCCTTCAGGCTGGAGTCTACAATCTCAGCACTCCACAAGTCTTTGCCAAGCCAGCTGAGCAAAGCGCCATGTGTGAGACGAGTCAGCAGACAGCTAGTCCTGCTCTTATAATCATCAACAACGCTTGAAAGGAACCCAATGGCCTTCAGACACACAAATCTAGGCATAACAGAGTCCACATGAACATACTTGTGCTTCTGATTAAGTGGACAGCAGGAAACATATTTTTTTAGTTCAGGAAATAAGATTGAGGAACAGAAATTGCAGATGAACTGTTCAGTTTGTGGACTTTTATGTTATTAACCAACAAATAAACTGTATATTTCCACATTACTTTTTTTGAGCTAGGCCCTCCCATCAACTGCTTATGCAGCCTTCATTACATCTACTGTTTAACTTAGCCTGTTTTCCCATATGTCACCAGCATCTCAGACACCCTTTGGCATTTTGTATGCAACAAAAAGCCATTCCAAAGTCATGTGGGGACACATGCTGACATTGGACAAAGTCAGAGACAAACTGCTGCACTTATTTTCAAGAAGTGTGTCCACGATTAGATATCACTACTGGCAGTTTCATTGGTCCAGTTTAGCTGGATGTACCTTTACTTCCCGACGCTATAGACTGTTGCTGTCTATTTCAACAACTCCAGTCTGCAAATTACTGAACTCTGAAGGACCCGTGATATTAAATAGAGCATTAGTTTTGTCAATTATTGCAATACTGTAACAAGAGCTGTTTACATCCTGAATTGTACACCTTTTTATTGAGTCTACCATTTCCTTATGCATGCATTTGATTTCGTTTCTAGACCAGTGAGTCAAACTGTGTGTTTAACCTCAACATATTGTGACTTAGCTCTTGTATGCACTTGACTTGAGATCTTTTCTGGAAATTATGTATTATATTTATATATAACAAATTGGATGTAAATAGAAAATTAAAAATCTAATGATATGTCATTGCTTCTGTATTTTTTTTCTGGGAATTTTGGACTGCAGTAATCTATATTACAGAATTAAATATTCACATGTAGTGGGTATTTGTAGAAAATGCACATTTACTTTGTTACAGTTAAAACCTTAACTACAAAAATTAAAATGTAATATCCATGCATTTATCTAAATATCTAAACAGTTCCCACTGATGGGAACGGATTTCTCAGACTTTGTCTTGTTGAAATGTACATATTTCATTTTTAATTTAGAAAAAAAATTCTATGACTTTACAACTTTTATTATTGGACATGTTATTTGTAATTATCTCAAACACTTGACGATTATCTACATTGAAGTGTTAACATTACAGTCACATTTTTTTTTTCAATGAATTTCTCTTTTCCCTTTTCTCAGTTAATCATATATTCATACAGTGGTTTCAAAATAAAGAAAAGTGCTCATGAGACATGAAAAACCTGCTCTGAAGAAATTTGCTACAATGAAAGTCAAAAAACCACCACCGTGACTTCTCTTCAGTAGTTACAATCTGATGTGCTCCTTCGGGTCACAGGACTGAGTCCGTATCAGTCGTCTTCTTGTTGTGCCACAAGAGCTTCGTACTGTGATGACTGTCTGTAGAGACAGTAGTGCTGAACGATGAACAGGATGTCAAACACGACGGAGAACAGACCCAGACCAAACTTTGTAGGATCACCAAATATCAGCTTCCACTCATCTGAGGATCAACACACATACCGAGGTACAGTCAAAATGCTCCAACTCTCAGGTCAACAGTATCGTATTGGTGCTAAAAACAAGTAGATGAACAAGTTGATCAGCTTATTTAAATCTTTTGTAAATATTGTCCTCTGAAATGAATTTACCACTGCTGGAGTTTAATTAGAAGGAAGCAGAACATCTTTTTGACGGTTTCTGCTGAGCTGCACTAAAACTCAAACATATTTGGCCATCACAATCATCAAGGTTCTAGTATTCTCATTTACCAATTAGGCCCTGCAGCCTTGTCTAAGGGCCATATGAGAAACACCTGCCAAATTGAGTCCCCTTTGAAACACTACCTGTTAATGGTGATATACCCAAACAAGTCCAGTGTGTGGAAAAGGTGCGTAACAGTTTGTGAATCCTCTGGAACAGTGGGATTGATCATCTATGCCATCATTACACACAAACATGGATGTGATTAAATTAAAAAAAAAAAGCAAACAGTTTTATTCCTCTCACTTTTTCCTGAGGAATCCATTAATCCTAGGGTTCATTCCATAGGGTTCATTAATTATTTTAGAATGTACAGCACACAAACTACTGTAATTACCATTGTTGTAAGACTGTAAGATCATCTGGAGAATACTGAAGGTTCCACCAGTGAAATCCAGCAACACATTTCCAATACTCCATCCCTCAGTACTCTGTCTTCTGTAGTTCATGTATGCCTGGAAACAGCCAACCATGCTCATATAAGTGAACATGGCAAAGAACATTCAAGACATCTTGTTGTATTTATCAGGTTAGAAGTCCATTTCTAAAATGTGTTTACTGTAATACAATTCTGTATCTCACTGCACTGTTACTGAAAAGCAAAATTAAAGATAGAGACACCACTACCAGCGGCGGTGGGCATCAAAGCACATAATTAAAGTCAAGGTCTTCCTACAGTATCGGAGCACATTATTCAATGCACATTCTCTGGATGTTCCCATTTTTGCTTCTGACCGCTGTGTGTGCATATCAAGCTTACCTGTGGTACATATTTTATAAGGGTCACTGCTAGTTTAATGTAGGAGAAAAAGTAGAGGTAGTCCAACCAGGTGATTTGTTTGGCCACAGCAAGAAACAAGCTGATCAAAGCAAATGTCCAGCCAATCACCAATAAGACCAGCGCTGTCAAAGAAACTCTCTGCCCCCCCCTCTGGAAGAAAAAGGGCAGATTGAATTACACACCCAAACTGAGTCAGAGATATCCTGCCAAACAAACTGACCTCTGTATGAAAATGAAAATGGATTTCAGGAATCATATCATATTCACCAGTCTGAACGATAAAGTATTTACATCTGCGGCTCTGCTTTTTGATGTTTCTTTTGTTGTGCTGTCCAAGGC
This sequence comes from Cichlasoma orientale, assembly GCA_034780415.1. Lineage (NCBI taxonomy): Eukaryota > Metazoa > Chordata > Actinopteri > Cichliformes > Cichlidae > Cichlasoma > Cichlasoma orientale. The sequence goes on along the minus strand of JAVDPK010002775.1, from coordinate 16,521 downwards.
ATGGTTACTCTTTCAGGACAGTAAAGCTTTTGGAACAACTGCCCCAGCAGTGAGTCTGTAAGGTCTACCACAAGACCTGTTTTTGTTAATCTAGCTATACAAAAGAACAACACTGCAATGTTGGCTGTTGGACCACAATGTGCTGCCAAAACAGCTCCAATGCCATTGATCCTTCAAGTCTCTGGAACTCTAGCAAAGGGATGAAACCTTAATCTTGCAGAAGATATTGCACTGAAAAAGAAATTTCATGACTGGACTTGTTGCACAGATGGTATCCTATCACGGTACCATGCTGGAATTCACTGAGCTACTGAGAGCTACTTAATTTTTCAGAAATGCTAGCAGAAGCAGTCTACATGCCTAGGTGCTTGATTTTATACACCTGTGGCCATGGACATGATTGGAACACCATCACAATTCAATGGTTTGGATGGGTGAGTCACTCTTGGCAATATAGCATAGATACACTGGAAAGAACACACCTACATTAGTGACTTAAGTGGTACACACACACATTCCATCCAGGAGCTAAAATCTAAAATTCTACCATCCAACCTTACAGTTGGACAATTTAGCACTTTCTGAATTCTGGGACTTGAGACATCTTTAAATCACATACCTCATACACAGTAGCCTGGCTGATGTAGACCAAACACAGCAGGACAGCATGGAGACTGAAGAAAACGTCATTAGCATCGACAGGGTTAATGCCATTAGGGTTCCTCTTCAAAAACTCCTCCTACAGGAGAGGCACACAGCAGCTTAACAAATCGTAGTATGTATGCATCAGTCAAACCCTACAGTTACTCTATACAAAGGTAGTTCAGCCATTAGGTGAATAGTCCAGTGTGGTCATCAAGATTTCAACAGATTATCAAGAAATGCCACAACACGCCTTTAGATAGAATGTGTTGCATTAATTAATTAACGAACTTGGGATCTTGGGAGCTCTAGAACAGGGATGGACAACTCCAGGCCTCGAGGGCCGGTGTCCTGCAGGTTTTAGATGTGTTCCTGATCCAGCACACCTGA
>JAVDPK010002775.1:0-15389 GCA_034780415.1 Cichlasoma orientale | reverse complement strand
AAAGAAAGAAAGAAAGAAAGAAAGAAAAGGGGGGGGGGGGGACCGTCGATCTGGGGCTTTGTCCAGCCACTACGCATGAAGCTGAGGGGGGAGAGGAAGGAGAAGGAGGAGACAGTGATTGCACTACATCTGACGTCAGAATCTTGCAGCACAGATAAGCCGTGAGGCTTAATATTAACTACAATGTTCATCCTTTCAATAAGAACGACAGCGCTCCGGGGGATTGTCGTCGGTGCGCACACTGACGAACTGAGAGACGCTTTGCAAGACGCACTTCATACACTTTTCTCATTTTATGCACACAGTCTGGCGCAGTGCATGAAACAGATCTCAAACTATGAGCTGAGCACATAAGAGCTGTGGTACAACGCGATGAAGGCTCGTCAGTAATTCGCCGGCGGTCGTGTAAACGCAGAGAGGACATGGGAACGGCGGGCGAGGATCTGCTCGTGACACTCCAGATACTACCCGGTTTCTTTTCCAACTGTCTCTTCCTTGCCCTGTACGACTCCGTGGTGCTGGTAAAGCGCGTCGTTTCGCTGCTCAGCTGCTCTCGGTCCGCCGGCTGTGGAGAGTGGCGCCGCATGCTGACCTCGGCGGGGCTGCGCTCTGTCTGGAATAGCTTCCTCCTGGATGCCTATAAGCAGGTAAAGTTTCTGCTGTGTATTTATTGGGGGCTCTAAGTGCTTTTAATACCTCGATGCACTGACGTCGATCCCCGGAACTCCCAAATGTTATTAAAAGACGTCCAGTGTTTTTGCTTCCTCACCTGTCTGCGCTATAGTCTACATGAATATTTGCGACACACCCTCGGAAAACTTTGTCTTGCGTTTTCATTGTCGACGCGCATATTGAGCAGAACTTGTTTTTCGTGTTTGTAGCCTAGCGTGCGTACGCGTGTGCGTGACAGAGAGAAACGGGGGGGCGGGGTGCGCATAGCAGTGGCGGAGCCAAAGGATAGCCAGGCTGACACCAATAGAGAAGCGTGCCTCTGCTTTATGCATGACAAATTACTCTAGGCAAACTAGTTCATGTTTTGTCACTAAGAGACTATGCATGCATGGAGGAAATCTGGGGGCTATTCTCCCCCTATTTATCCCATTGTATAGAAATTAGTTGCAATTCATCTGAGGATGCAGCAGATGGCGCCCGTGAGATAGTCCTCAATAAATAACAGTCACGCAATATAGCTGAAATTATGATTTATGCATTCTTCTGGACATAAGAGCCCCCATTTTATTTTAGATTTTAAATATACAGTATTTATATGTGTGGGCTGAACTAAAAAGACACAAATGAATGACATTTGTTAAGGACACACTGTTGATGGCACCTGTTTCCAGACGTTAGAAGTGTAGCTAAACATCAACAGAAGTGTGTATGCAGATCTCTCCTGATGTTCATGTTATGCATGAATTCAGAATTGTGATGACTGTGTGACGTTTCAGTGAACGTGACCGATGATGCAGTGATGTTCGTAATACAAAAAGATATTTTATTACAGGCACAACCTGTAAAAAAATGAAACTGTATCTGAGATTCAACCGCTTTGATCAGATGTGATGAAAATTACCAGAAGACAAATATTTTACTCACCAAATGTGCATTTTGGGGCTACAGCTCCACGGGCACCTCCTATGGAACAGTCTGTGTTTGTCCCTTAGCTTTGCACCTTGGACACACTTTTTTTTAGCTTAACATCCTGAACCTATAGGTACATTGTGTATTTTATCGTCTGAAATTATTGTACATTTTTTAAAGTCAGCTTATTGTGCTATCATAATGTCAAAATACAAAAGAGAGACTCTGTGAGGAGCTAGGTTCCACGATTCTGCATATTTTGATTTCCTGAGATTTGCACTCCCAAAGATTACTTAAAAAAAGAATCTAAAGACAAATCTCTGGGGATTACTATGCTCTGTTAAGCCTCTACACTCCCATGGTACACCTGGGTGTACCATGGGAGTGTAGAGCCTTTATTTGCCTTCTGAGGTCTTCGTTTAAGCTTGTGCCTGACTGACATCTGTCAGTGTTTCTGTGAATGTTATTGCACAACTCGAAAACCTCAAATTCTAATTAGTTTACAATGTTTAGGGATCTCTTTAAACCTTAATCAGGGAACGTGTCAGGGACAGGGAATGGATAAAACTTAAATGTGATTATTGCACAGTAAGACACGTCCAGTCTGTGTGCCACTACGGAGGAGTTCCTGTTGGCAGCGTTCATCCTGGGAAGTATGTCAAAGGGATTGATTTTGGGTCTGTCTGGATCCCCACACTTTCCTCCTGGTAACTGCCAAGGAGCCACTGTAAGACCACGCTGCCTGCTTTACATCCAGGCAGTTCTTTGTATATATTCTCCCTGGTTCACCTATTCCTCTGCCAAGGCACACAGTCTGTCTGCAGTTTAAACTGCAGCTTCAGATTAGGTGACTTTGATCAGACGCAGGGGGCTTATTATACTTCTCTCTATTCTTTGTTGTAAAGATACTATTAGAAACTATTATCATCATATTAAAATTGGCCAGAGTTCCAAATAATGAGATCAGTGTATGTTAAAAAAAATTCCAGTGACTTCAAAGCCCAGCAGCTTCAGGCTGCTCTAAACACCCAGACATTTATATAACCTTTTGCATTGTTTTTTGATAGAATAAAATCAGATTAACAACTAATTTGATTACTAAATAGTTGTGAACAGACAGCCACACAGTGTCCACATGCAAAGATAATTATTAGTAGAGCCTGGTTTTTATATATGAATATAGCTCTAATAATAGTCTCTGCAAACACTGATGTTTATCTTTGAAAGGTCAGGAGCTGCTAACAGTTGGTGCCAGTCCTTCCTTTCTGCCTGGAGTCTGTAGTCCTGCAGTCAGACAGAGGATCTCTGTTCTGTTCTGGATTGGCTGTGAGCTCAAAAGTCACTCTGACCAGAACCTGCAGCAGGTGGAGAACCGGTTCAATATTTTATTATCAGCTGTCACATCATTTAAATGAGAATCTAAAATTCCAGTTAAGCACACCTTCTTATGGCTTTCTTTAATTCCTCCATACTGAGAACATCAACTCAGTTAAACAGCACATGGTATTGCACCGTAAACAAACCAACCAGAACATACAGTCCAAATTCCAAAGAAGCTGGAATGGTGGAAAAATGGTGGCGAGAATGAAGAGTGTGCAAAACTATATCAAAGAAGTGACTGTGAATAATTGAACTTTTAAAGTACAGCCTCAATACCAAAGAAGGTGGGCGGAGTGTAAAATGTGACTAAAAGAAGAATGCAATGATTTGCAAATCTCATTAACCTACATTTCATTCACAGTGGAACAAGGAACACGTTTAACGTTTCAGACGCTGAAGCTGAGAAATTTTACTATTTTGTGAAAAATATTCATTCATTTTGAATTCGATGAGAGCCGTACATCTCAAAACAGTTGGGATGGGGGCAGCAAAAGGCTGGAACGGTAAGTGGTACTAAAAAGAAACAGCTGGAGGAACGTTTTGCAACTAATCAGGTTAATTATCATCAGATTAATTGGCAACAGGTCAGTAACATGATTAGCTATAAAAAGAGCATCTGGAAATCTGGAATCTAATCTGGAAAAAATCGCGTCTACTATTTGTGGAGCAAATTCTGAATAATGTCCTCCGGTTTAAAAAGACTTTAAATTTCTCAACGTGTGCGGCACATATAAATACTCAGAGAATCTGAAGAAATCTCTTTGCACAAGGGACAGAGACAAAAAATCAATATTGGATGTCCGTGATCTTCAGACAACACTGCATTATAAACAGGCACGATTCCGTCACTGAAATCGCTGCACGGGCTCAGATCACTTCCAGAAATCATTGTCTGTGAACACTGTTGCCATGCCATCCACAAATATAGGTTAAAGCTCTGTCATGCAAGAGGAAGCCATGCATGAACCTGATCCAGAAACAGCACTGTCTTCTCTGGGCCAAAAGTAATTTGAAACGGACTGAGGCGAAGGAGAAAACTGTTCTGTGGTCAGACAAATTGAAATTTGAAATTCCTTTAGGAAGACGTGGCTGTCGTGTGATCAGCTAAAGAATTAGTAGCTATGGAATTGGCGGCTTGCACATCTGAAAGGCACCGTCAATGCTGAAAGGTATGCATGGGCTTTAGAACAACATATGCTTCCCTTTCATATTTTAGCAAGACAATGCATACTACAGCTATTACAACAGTATGTGGCTTTGTAGTAGAAGAGTCAGGGTGCCAGACTGGCATGCCTGCAGTCAGACCTTTCACCAGTTGAGTGCACCACTGGGTGCATCAGCAAATGGAAAATATGACAAAGAAGAGCCAGAACTGTTGAGCGGCTAGAATACTGAAGCACACATAATGAGACAATATTCCCCTCCCAGAAGTCCAGCAGTCAGTACCCAGACATTTACAGACTGCTGTTAAAAGAAGTAGGGATGCTACACAGTGGTAAATATGTCTCTGTCTCAACTTTTTTGAGACATGTTGCTGCCATCAAATTCAAAATGTTCCTTTTTTTAACCGTACATTTTCTCAGTTTAAACATTTGATATGTTTTCCGTGTTCCACTGTGAATAAAATGTGTTTATGTGAACAAATCTCATAAACCAAGTCACTGCATTCTGTTTTTATTTACATTTTACACAGCACCCAACATTTTTGCAACTGGGGTTGTACATTACAAATTAAATTATTATTATTATTCATAGTTACCTCCTTTATCTTTGATAACAGTTTTGCACACTCTTCATTCTCTCCGCCTCCTTCTTGAGGTCATCAACTTGAACTTTTCCAGCTCTCTTGGAAGATTTCAAACATATGCTGAGCACTCGTTGGCTGTTTGTCGCTCCCTCTGAATTCCAAATTATTCCAAATCATCTCAGCTAGGTTAAGATGAGGAAGTTGTGGAAGCCATGTGACCTGAAAACCTACAGATCACTCTGCTTCTTTGTCAAACTTAATCCAAGCAATTCTCTTCCTCTTTTCCTTGGACTCTTTTTTGCTTTTGCTCAATATTTCTAAAATTAGAAACATCCTGTCTCAGAGTGATGCTGAAAAGTTAATTCATGCATTTATCACTTCTAGGCCGGATTATTAATTCATTATTATCAGGCTGTCCTAAAAGCTCCCTGAAAAGCCTTCAGCTGATCCCAAATGCTGCAGCTAGAGTACTGACAGGGACTAGAAAGAGAGAGCATATTTCTCCCATATTAGCTTCTCTTCATTGGCTCCCTGTTAAATCCAGAAGTGAATTTAAAATCCTTCTCTTCATATATAAGGTCTTGAGTAATCAGGCTCCATCTTAAAGGCCTCACAGTACCGTATCATTCCAATAGATACAATAGATACAGACTAATTTAGCCTGGAAAAAGAGTTTGTTGCACTATTAAGAAACAGCCCTCCATAAAGCTAGGACATCTTACTATTCATCATTAACTGAAGAAAATGAGGACCGCAGGTTTCTTTCAGCACTGTAGCCAGGCTGACAAAGAGTCAGAGCTCTGTTGAGCCTCGTATTCCTTTAACTGGTAATGACTTCATGAATTTCTTCACAAATAAAATTTTAAACACAGAAAAATTAATTATACATAACAGCTCACAAACGTATGTTCGTGTACAGCTACTTTCAGTACTGCTGATCTTTATTTCGAATCTTTCCCTCCAGTTGATCTTTCTGAGTTAACTTCAATAGTTACTTCCTCACCTCACTAACAGAACACCACTCTGGCTCGGATCAGGCAGGCCGTTCCTCCCGATCACGCCCGTCCAGGTCTCACTGTGCATTTAATTCTCCCAGTAGGACGATGGAGCCTACAGACGGAGCACCCCACCCAGCAACTCCAAGAAGGCTGAGACATTAACTCATTGATAAAATCATTTATAATATTATTACATTAGGTTAGTGGGTACAAGGTTGACTCTTTGACTTAATTTAAATCACACCCTTCTATTTTAAATAATATAATTTTCAGAAGGAAGCACATAGACAAGTGGGAAGGAGGTCAAAAATATTTTTGTTATTTCCCTCACCAAGATCTCCACCTGCTTCAGCAACACATGCTCTCTTAGGTATTGGGTTGCTGCACCTGCTGTCTTTTTTCCCTAGTAATGGGAAGCCATTCAATATTTGATCCCCACATTTATATGCTTTTTTTGGGCATATTGCTTTTTTTGGGAACAGTGGCTCATCCTGATGTTGGTCCCTATCATGTAGTGAAGTTCTTTAGAATCCTATCCCACAACTCCCAAGGTGTTCCAATTTGATAGTGGTCAGCTGGCAACAGTTTTTTATCTTTTCATTGGTGGGGTTTTCCAAATGTTGGGGACATATCTCGTCATCTCCTGCTTGGTGGGATGCTAAAAACATAAAAATATAGCCTAGCGCTTTACACTTTACCGTACCAGAAAGATCAGAACAGAAGGTTTTTTTTAAGTAGAGAAACTTTATTAATACAAAACTGAGGGCAATAAAATGGCACTATACATACAGGACCATATGTTACCATGTGACAGTTACAAATACAAAGTATATATATCTTGTAGACATTTTTATATGTTGTCAGAGCTACAACAACCCCACACTGAAATTCCAGCACAATGCTGGAGACTTTGCAACAGCAACAGTTAAAACATGGCAGGCCCAATATGCATATAGAAATGTATAGAAAGCATAAATGCAAACCTCATTTCTTCTTCTTCTTCTTCTTCTTCTTCTACATCTTATAAAGATGTGCACAGTCTGCATAATTGTTCATCTATATTTTTACCCCCTTAGGTGAAACTTGGCTGTGAGGCACCCAATTCCAAAGTGGTGAAGGTGCCTGATGGCCCTCGGTGGAGCAGCACCATCAGGATCCAAAATGGGGGTGAGTGCCGCCTTCTGGATTTTGAGTCATCAGATCGCCCCCTGGTGGTCAACTTTGGCTCAGCCACCTGACCCCCCTTCATCAGCCACCTGCCAGCTTTCCGGCAGTTGGTGGAAGACTTCAGCGATGTGGCTGATTTTTTGTTAGTGTACATTGATGAGGCTCACCCATCTGATGGCTGGGTGGCTCCTCCAATGGGTCCTTGCTCTTTCAATTTCCGGAAACACCAGAACCTGGAGGAAAGACTGGGAGCGGCACGCAAACTCACTGAGCACTTTTCCCTGCCACCGCAGTGTCAACTAGTCGCCGACTGCATGGACAACAATGCTAATGTGGCTTATGGTGTGTCCTATGAACGGGTGTGTATAGTACAACAAAAAAAAATTGCCTACCTGGGCGGCAAAGGGCCATTTTTTTACAATCTGAAGGATGTGCGCCAGTGGCTGGAACAGAGCTATGGTAGGCGGTAGGAGTACCTAAGGACAAGTTGAGAGGAAGACAAGTGCCTTTTCAAAGTTTGGAAAACAGATTATTTGGTTTTGTATAAGCAAAAAAAGAAAAGTGAAATGATGTGATGGTATCATTTACCATAGAGCTAGTATGAATTCTTAAATTGCAAAGGAAACATTTTGGTTTGCGTTTGAAATCAGGCAATTTCACACACCACTTCATAGAACGTGACCTGTAGTGATGATCCGCATTAGCTAAGCAGCAAGTTTATCAGAGGCAGCATATGAAGCTGTCAATGTATGTTTCATCTGGATTCGTGCCCTCTTTTTGCTGCTAAAATCATTTTTTGTATGATTTCTGTATGATTCTTGTATGAAATCTCCACCCCATCCCACCTTTTTTTTTTGCATATTCTAATGGCAATATTAATATTAGATTTTATAGACCGTGTTTTTACGCCGGTCAGGCACCATATCCTGCTGACAGATTAACTGAATAGCACTGAACAGGCAGTGATCAATGTGCTGCTGTGAAACTTTGAGTCCTCACATTAACATAGTTGTTCCTTTGATACGTTCAACTTAACGTTGCTGCTGACCAGCACCTGCCCCCTGGTAATTGCACTCCCCAATAACAGTAGTCTTCCAAAGCAGGACAATGTGACACCTACACTGCAAAAAACGGAATGTTTAGAGAGACACAAGAAAGAAGCTCAGAAAACAAACAATTGAACTGATGCTATGCAGCGGTAGAAATCCTACCCACGGAGGCCCTGCTCCACAAAACACGGGACCCGAAGTACCCATGTCGATGCCCTGACTGATCAAAGCTCTATTTGTGGTGTGAAGGGGACCACTGGTATATATTTTAATGCACAACTCAGTATATAAGAACAAACTGTTTTCCACTGAGAGTGTTTACTTCCCAATATTGAAATAGATCAAAGTAGATTTAATGTGGCTTTTTCACACTGACCAATAGAAAACGATTGTTTAATGAAAAAACTAAAACAGATCTCATTGTCAGCGGAAATTACTTACTGTACCTTTAGTGTCTATAAATCGAAGGGCTTTTCATGGCAAATATGTAATGCAAAATTGAATGTATACAACTTTATTTGAAATGTCTTCTAGTTTCCTAGCCTAGCCTTTTTAATTGGTAAATGGTAGATGGATGGGTTCTTATATAGCACTTTTCTAATCGAGCACACAAAGAGCTTTATACAGCATGCCTCTTTCACCCATTCACATTCATACAAGCACTTTTTTCTACGCCTGAGTGTTTTCTATCATTCACACACATCCACACTCTGACGAATACACTGGAGAGCAATTTGAGATTCAGTGTCTTGCCCAAGGATACTTTGGCATCCAGACCGGAGCAGCCAAGGATCAAACCACCGACCTGTAGATGCACAGAGTAGATGACCTGCTCTAGTAGGCTCCTGAGCTGCAGCCACCCCAAATGGTTGCTGCTCAGGGGTTAGTGTGGGGTTACATCAGAACCAAACACTAACTCTGACCAGGTCACAGGTGATTTGGTGGATATTAAGGAATCAGTTTTCCAGTTTAGCTTTGACTTCCTGGGCTTATTATCTTGCTGGAAAACAAAGCTCCGTGTATCTTGCATCACATCTTTCTTCTGCATTTCTCACTTTCTTACTAGTCTCCTGGAAAGATTCACTATCTTGCTCAAAAGTGTGAGAGCTTAATATCTGTATTATAGTATATAGGCTGTTATCCATACTAAATGATTATGACCTGAAACAAGCCATCCTGGCCCAGCTGCAACAATAAAACTTGTGGCCTAAGTGAGTGTAGACTCAGTTTTCTTCTCTCCCTTTTATATCCTCATGCATTGCTACTGACTCTCCAAAAGTTAACCCTGCAATTATAAGAGACAATAATTAATTCCCTTCTTCTTATTTCTTAAACTATTGTCCATTTCAGACATGGACAAAGTAGTCAAAAACTGTACTGAAGAAATAGTGCTGTTACTTTTTAAGAAACAAGTATTCAAGCAGATGTAATAGTAGTCATTCAAATCACTTGTGAAAAAAGTAACTATAACGACTTGTTACCCACCCTTGAACCTTCTTTTCCGCTCAGCACTTTGGAACATTATCATTAACTGCCATCGCTGTTGGGGTGTACTGAGATAACATTATATGAGCCGTGTAGACGTGGCAGTCAAAGAAGCCTGTGAGAAAAGTCTGCAACAGCATTGACGTTGGCAGAAGTATTCAAACTTTATTCTATGAAAAAGTTAGGGAACCATAAACGTGATTTTTACGATGATCATCAAAATTAAAGCTGATTTGGATAACCGATCATGTAACACCCTTTATAGAAGAAACTTGCCTCTAGAAGGACTTTGGCAAGCAAAAAGTTATCAAATTAGCAAAATATTGATGAATGGAGTGTATTTGATGGAGTAAATCTTTTCATTTATTATTTTTGTTACTATACATGTCAGGAATTATTAGCAGGGCTTAATACTTTTATTTGAATTATATTGTATTTGTAGTCGCATCTTCAGTGTGTATAAGTCTAAAAAAGAAAACCATTTGAAAATAAAGAATCCTCGAGCTCGCCCTTCTCAAAGCACTGCTTACCTTTAGCTAAAACTCTCCATAAAAGTTGTCTGCATTGCACTGCTTCTTCCTCTCTGGACTCTATACTGCTTTTTAATACTCACTTGATGTGATTCAAGAGGACCTGGGATTGGCTGATGTGTGTAGTTGTAACTAGATATAAAGTAAAGCCCAGAGAGGACGGAGTACGCGAGTTCCCACATACCCAGCGTTAACCGAGATTATTTTGGAAAGATCTGTTTTGACTGAAGGGTGTAACAGCCACATTAAATCTAACAAATCTAGTTTGATTCAGTGTTAATGAACATCCTCCCAAAATATTGTGTAGGCACAGTGAGTGACTGCATGCACAGATTACCATTGAAGGCCTCCGAGCATAACTGTATGTTTAATTTGCATGTAGCTAGAGACTAAGGTACACCAACCCTTGTAGAAATCACATTTACATATTATAAAATCGTGTTGCACGGTTTGTATAGGAAGAAGCACCTTTGTTGACTTAATGGCAAGGTTAGGAGGTTCCATGGGCTGGTACTGGGCAGAAATGAAAGGCATATGCTCAGGGTGGGTTATAGGCATTACAAGTGCAGAATTTAGTATCAGATTGTATCCTGAGTCCTGGATGTTGTGTACTGAAAGTTGAATTCTTTGGCAGAGTTTTGTGAAGTGGCAGTTTTGTTAATCTTTTAAGCCAGGTTACCAGTGAACTAGTTAGGGTTAGAGCTAGGTTGCATTTAGCTACATATATATAGCAGTAAACCTAATCCTAACCCTGTACTTGTCACTGATGACTTGGTGGATGTTAATATGCCTGTTGTTTCATCCATGTCAATCCTTTTCACACTCTGAGAAATGGGCTCAGTGATCAACCTTTTTTTCTTTGACCTTCAGATAAATGACCTGATAACAGAAATGCGTTAGACTTTGTAGCTGAACTTCCAGAGATCATGTTAGGAATGTGGTTAAAACTGTTAGCTAGCAGTTACTCTGACAACAGGTGAGATGCAATGGGAGCTTTTGGAATGCCTGCAGGTGTCCCCCCCCCCCGTGGTCTATAAAGAAGCTGTTTGTTCACAAACAGTAAATGATGTGCACCTTGAGTAGCTTGTCCTCCATTTACAAGAGCAGGGCTTTCAATTCTGAAGTTAATCTTATTTAAAAAACAAAACAAAAAACTTTTCAAATATTAATTAATAAATTGCAATTTCCTCACATTGGCAACAAATGCCTTACTGTTTCATTCAGTTCACTGTTCTCGTTTATCTTAGAAATATATCTCAGGATCCTACTCGGAGCTCTCCGTCTCGTGTCTTATGAACAAGACTCAGAGGAGATTATTTGCATTTTTAAATACATACTAAACAGTTTAATGTGGGTGTTGTTTCAGATACATATCTTTGGATTTAATTTTAACATCAAATCATTAAACATTCTTAAATGTTTTCATATTCTCAAAATATTAATTGTTGAAGTTCAGTAACATTGTGAGGTTGTGGCTGATCGAGATTTGGAACATGCCAAGATGATTATTTTGAAATGAAAGCTCCTCAGAACAGATGGTTTGTTCTGGTCACGGTGACAAAGGTGTGCAAATGAAAACCTTAGACGAAAGAGTCCCCAACTCAGTCTCTGGTTGGATAGAAAACGGCACCTGGTCAACGTGACACAGATCCATTGCATCTGTTTTCATTGTCAGTCTGCTTGTGTCTCAATAACTGATATAGACAACTCTATTTTCCATTTTGTTTACTGTGCTTTTTCATTATTGTAAGCTTAATGTTTATTTTTATATGTCAAAGGAAAAAAATAAGTGGAAAATAAAGATAAATGTGTTCTTGTGGAACTGTTTTATATGTCGTCTCTGTGTCAGAAGCCATCTTAACAACAACAAAAAAGTAAATTACTTCAGCATATCCAATATAAAGTATAATGTGTTTGCTGCAAACCTTCAAAAGATGGAGCAGTTTACATTCAGGGATTGACCTTCTCCAGCCCTGTGCCAGCAATCTGGTAAAGGATATCAGTTTTATAAAGCCTTTATAACTTTTCAGCAATGGCACATTTTTTACTCTCATAAAATAAATATGAATTATGAGCTCATACTATGAGTATAGTAGATGATCTGCTCTGCTTCCTGAGCCACAGCCACCCCAATGTCTGCAATGCTGCCTCAGTTCTGACTACCTTCTCCTTGGTAAGTCCTGCACTCGATGGTGACTTGTGCAATTGGCTTGAAGTTGGCCTCTTGTGTTATTTTTCCATATTCCCATTGAGTTCCCGATGAAGGCTCTTAGGGTCCTGTTGATCTTGTACAGGTTTGTTGTACAGGCTTTCTTGAAATCAAGAGGAGAGAATCCAGAATAACAACCAAAAATCCAGAATAACAGATTACATAAAAGTTGTCAGTTGAACTGCTTGTCATTGAGTGAAACACGTTTTTGATCCCCAAGCAAAACATGATATAGCACTTGGTGAAGAAACCCTTGCTGGTTTTGCACAGGAAGAATTTTGGCCCACTCTTTACAGAAACTCTCCCACAGATTCTCTATAGAACTGAGGTCTGGAGACTGGCTAGGCTCCATGACCTTAATGCGCTTCTTCTTTATGGAATTATATTTATGTCAAAAGTCACGCGCGATTAAAAACATAATCCGAGCGCATCATTTCATTTCACAGGTGCAGATATTCGGTTTCACATTCTCACGGGTAACTCTGCGCTCGGGGCTGAATCAACTGTCTTTTGATTGTTTGGGCGGAGCCTAATGCGATTGGTCACTGTGATGGACAGTTCAGGGGACAGTTCATGGCAGCAACATAACAGCTGTATTTGTTTACAATTTGTCTGCAGAATTAACCATCATCAGCTGTTTTCTTTGTAGCAGTGGAAACACAGACAGCTGTCAGTGGATTATTTTAATGCAGAATAAACCTTTAAAACCAGAGGATTCAAAAAGTTCTGAAGTCTCTGCTCTCCTGCCCCATTAATCTGCTGTACAGCATCACATAGCTTTTATGATTTAAAAAATCATCACAACTACGAGCACACGTCATTCCCGAGAAAAAGGAAAAATAGTTTTCATAATCAATTAAGGAAACTGAATTTTCTAAAATGTGAGCAAACATAAAACATGCTTATATTGCTGTCAGATGGTCTCTCAATGCAACAGCTGTACACATCTGGCTGCAGAGCACCACTCACTGTGGGTTCAGGCTCCACTATAATAGTTCATCCAGATAATATTACAGGTTCTGTGAACAGGCAGTCTGTGGAGTGGGCAGGAGAAGAGGCTGTGACAGGCTGTCTGTGCACAACACACTGTGACAACAGTAAGTAGCTCATTTTTCTGATCTGAACTAGTGTCTGATAAATCAGTGAAGGTTGTTTCTATCATTTTGTGTAAATCTAAAGGGTCTTATAACTATATTACACACCATCCTTGTAGCTGCTGCATGCTGGGTATGCTAAGTTTTTGTGGTTTGTAGTTATGTCTGTTGTAGATCTCTGCCCTGGACCTGCAGACCAATTGGAAATGCCACACATCTACCCGTCATCTGTTCTACGCATTCTGCTAAAATAGTTCTTGTACATTTTTCTTTACAAATTTTCGTATTTTAGTTTGATAAGTTTATATATTAGTTTATTTACACATCTCATGCAGAGAAAATCCAGGGACACCTCTGGGACGCAGGAAACATCAAGCAGATGTGGCAGAGTCCAAGTTCTGACAGGCGAAAAGCTCATGCAGGAGGTGGCAGCTGACCATGCCGCTCTTCCAGACAGGCTCAGCAACTTTTTTGCATGTTTTGAAGCATTGAACACAACAACTAGGGGGAGGGCTGGTCTCTCCACCATCTGTTGTGACGGCGCTCGCCATGAATATCCTAACCAGGGTCAGTCCACATGAAGCAACGGGCCCGGATAATATGCCAGGATGTGTGCTTATCACTCCCTCAGACAGGCGCTTCAAAGCATCTGAGATAGTTTGAGGTAAAAAAAAAGTCAGTTATATCCTGTCTGAATGACTACTGCCCCATCACACTGACACCAATCATGATGAAGTGTTTTGAACAGCTCATCAAACCACACATCATGGCCCTGCCTCTCTCGACCCATTCCAGTCTGCTTATGATCCCGACTGCTCCACAGAGGACGCATTATCAACAACCCTGCATTCAGTCATCTCCCACTTGGATCAGAATGACACCTCTGCCAGAATCCTGTACAGCTCAGCGTTTAATACATTCATCCCCCAGAGACTAACTGTGCAGTTAGACATGATTGGAGTAGAGGGAATAATCTGATGCTCAACGTGGACAAAAAGAGGGAGATGGTCATCGACTTCCAGAGGTCACAGCATACCCCCTTCAGCATCAGCGTCAGAGAGTGCAGAGCATCAAGTTTCTCAGGGTGCACATCTTGCAGGACAGGTGCTGGAATAAGAACACCTTCTACATCACAAAATGGGCCCAGCAGAGACTGCACTTCTTGAGGAAGATGAGGCAAGCCTCTCTCCCCACCAGCATCCTCAGGCTGTTCTACAGAGGTGTGCTTAAGAGTACTATGACATACTGGATCTCAACATGGTACTCCACCTGCAGTGTGTCAGATCAAAAAGCCCTACAGAGGACAGTCAGAGGAGCTGAGAGGATCATCAGAGTCTCCCTCCCCTCTGTCCATAAACTCTTTCAGAGCTGATGTAGGAGTGGTGCAGTGAAGATTGTGAGGGACTCCTCTCACCCTCTGCATAGGTTCTTTCATCTGCTGCCATCAGGGAAATAATGGCGGAGCACAAAAGGCAGAACCACAAGGCTAATGAATAGTTTCCTCCCACAAGCTGTTAGAATGTTAGACAGCTGATTTGGATTATGCACATCATTGCATTTAGTTTTATTTTATTTGAACTATTTATATATTAGTTGTACCATTTATTATTGTTTTTATCTATACGTCACTTTGTTGGCACTGGGGTCTGCTGCTCCTGGCCACTTTAACCTACTTTTATTTGAGGCGGAGCTGGACTCCATCAAGGAGGCCAGCGGCCACATCAGCTTAATTTTCCTAACCATGTTCTTTTTATTACTGTTACTGCATTACTGTTGTATGTCCAGCTAAAAGACAATAACGTGTTCATAAAGAGACTGGCAAGAAAATGTTAGAGCTGTTTCTAGTAGGTATGTAGATCTGTCATTATTGGTAGAATTACTGTTCGCTGTTTCGATAAACAGTGGAGTTCAAAGTCAAATATTTGCCTTTGTATCTTTTTATGAATAAATCAAAAATCACTATGAAAGAGTTGATCTGTGCTGTGCATTAGTAACTGTCATGATCCTGGGCTGGTGGCCCAGGGTTGTTTTGGTTGTGTTTTGTTTCATCTTTGTGATTTCCTTTTGTGTTGAGTTCTGTTTTCTCTGGGTTTTGTTATTTTCTAGTTCGCTTTGGTTTTCCGTATTCATCTTAGTTGTGGTTTTCTAG
>JAVDPK010002774.1:0-83101 GCA_034780415.1 Cichlasoma orientale | reverse complement strand
CTTTTTTTTTCTCTGATTGTTCGAAAAAAAATTAATAAAAAAAAAAAAATTTACCTATGAAAGGCAAATATCCATAGGTAACATCAGCTGACTATGTTTGTCAAGCTCTAAATGAAACAGACTTGTCCTACAGGGTACTGAAAAGTCTGGTTTCTCCCCTCTCCAGCTACATGCTCAGTTTATTATCATATTTTGCCAGACTATGGGTAAGTGAACAACTTCCTTGCCAATGCCTACATCCTTGGATTTTTAGAAGAACCATGACCACTGAGAAAACCCAAAGACACGGAAAATTCTTGTATTAAAAAAAGCAAACACAGATTCAAAAGACAAACTGTAAAGGTTCTAATTAATAGTGCACAAAAGGAGAAATACTGGAATTTAAGAAGCAGCCACAATGTCCCACATTCAATACATAGTTTCTGACACTGCTGAGGTAAACTTTTACTTTCTAGAGCCAGCTGATGCATTACTTTCCATTGGTGTCATCACTCAGGTACGAAAATACCCTGACAGATGTGATGAAAAAAAAAAGGGGGAGGGGAGGTTGTTTCTAGGAATGAAAGAGACGAGAATGTAACAGCTGTGTTCGGATTGGTCATAACGCTCTGTAATGAGGTCTTCGTGAAGTCTCTGGTCATGAGGCTCCCCTGAGCTGTGGTAGAATATGACTGCTGTTGGGATTATCTGCGCTTTTTATGTAATTTTACAAGTGAGTGGTGCATTACAGCTCAGTGCCAGATTTTATTTCAGTTTGGTGATTTAAGCCGCCAGTGCTTTACCTCAAATACTCAGATGAAAAAAAATTTATGTCCGAGAAGTGTGAATCAGAGGCTTAAGCGTTATCTGCATGTTGTGAGGACGTTCTGTTAAACTCCTCTATGAAAATGACGGGCGGCAAGTTTTATGTTTCCTGCTGAAATAAATATGGGTCAAAGGGGAAAGCATTGTTAGAGGCAAGTCAAAAAATGCTAACCTTGCTATTAAATGACAACAGGAAATGCATGCTTACATTAAACCTGCCCATATATTTTATCATCCAGTAAACCACATGCTGAGAAAGCACTTTTCCCAGTTCTACTGGAACTCTACCAAATGACCAAACTGGTCTTAAACTGGGTTAACACATCCCAGTGACAAGATTTATGAGTCAGCAAGTAGGAAACAAATGCTTTCGGTTGCAGACGCTCCCACTGAGCTCTGCCAGGCTATTTTAGCTTCTTATTCAACTCTCCAGCCTCATTAATACTAATTAAACTACATACAACCTCATGTTGCAGTCGCACGTCAGTTATCTGACAGTAATTTTCAGGAGCTCACTAAACAGTTTCCATCCTTTGTTGCATTTCTGCAGTGGTAAACAACTCTTTTGTCTTGACCCTGAGCACAAACTGGTGAGGCAAGCGGGCCAATGTTTGTAGAGGAAAGGCAAGACATGATCATTTACAGGCAATATCAGAGCCAAAGATACCTTGACCATATCAGCTACAATACATCGTAACAGGAAAGATAATATCTAAATAGCATGCAGATAATCCTGACAGTACATCCTTTTTGTAAAGGTAATGTCTTTTAGTTCCTGCCTGCTGCATCTAATAGCTTTCAAGTGACTCTACAGTAACTACTCCCAACAGATACAGGTGAATGCTGTGAGTGTCACTGCCATAAACAATGCTATGGCTGAACTTTAAAATCCTATTAAAGGTAGATGGCCTTCCTGACAGAAATACTCCTTTGCCAGAGGTCTACCGGTTTGATCAAAAGCTTAACAACAAAGCCTTGTTCCACTCTCTCTATCCAGCCTAGTGACCAGGAAAATTCAAGTTCCTTTAAAGAAGAAACCAAATATTGAAATACCACAAAGTTTATAGGCCAGTTTCATATAAATCTGGAAAAATACCAAACAGTCATTTATTACTAGAGAGGGTTGGATAATTATAAAACATAATGATTACTGAATATCATTATATAATGATATAATTATATAAGTGTGACACACATGGTCTGCTAGGGCGCAAGTGAAACTTTTGTCATCAGAGAATGTACACAAGGCTCAGTGAAGAAGACCCCTCCAATTTGTCATGACTGCTGCTAAACTAACAAGGACACCAACTGGGCATGTGTCGTCTAAGGGGATTCAAAGCCAAAGAGAAAGTAGTCTAAGGATGACTATGGGATTCTGCTGTCTAAAGCGGTCCATGTGCACATCAACAATGACGTAGAATGCAAAACTTACTATGAAGCCATATATGCTAAGAAATGTTTAGAATGGCATGAAACAGCATGAATATATTAAAATGTACGCAGCATGTAGGAGACTAACATTTATAGCATGCTGAGCTTATATAAGCCTTTTTGAAAAACCACCAATGATTCATCTTTAAAAGCCATGATGAATGGGCTGCATTGTGAAAAGATGAAAGTGCAATGAAAGAAATGGCAAAGGAAAGCCAGCCAGACTGCTGCGTTGACCCCCAGGAGATTTGACACATCTATTGCGCCTTGTCAGAAAAGACCCCATCTGAGTTTTTATGAATTAAATCTGAAGTCCCTCATTCTGTTTAATGCAGTTTGTCTATCTACTACCTTTGATATGAATATAAATAAGCAGAATCAATTTACATGGCTCTAAAACCTAGCCAGCAAAGACTATATGGCTGCTCCGATCTCCAATGTAATGACAGTGCATTGAAACTGAGTGAACTAGATTATATCTTTCAGTTACATTTAAACATTGCTGACATTTCATCTAAAGGATCCGTGCAGCTTTATTATACATATTTAATACTGGCATATGGTGCCTCTGCTGAGCATCAGACAGGATTAAGTCTGCCCTTTAATTCTTGCATCCACCACACCAAATCTGTCTGCTCTCATTAGTGATCTGAGAATTTAGAAACATCATCAGATTCCCATAAACAAGAAAAAAAAATGTCTTTATTAAGGTTCTACTGATGCTTCACTTTTTATTTAGTCCTATGGTAACTGGACCAGACATGGCAGTATGATAAATCAAGTGTAGAAAATATTGCTCGAGGAAGCAAGGTTGTGTGTTGTCACTGCTAATGATGCTAGAAGGACTTCAGCTGACAAAGAGGCCTTTCCAAACCTGCACTGACTCATAACTTTTTCTGCAATGTAGACAACAGTTTCAAGAAAGAAAAATGATCAGGACACTGAACTGGGAATTGTGCAATCAACTATATAATGGTCAGCATCAGCAAATACTTCTTTCCCTAAAGTGATTAAAACATGATACAACCCCCCCCCCTACCCCACCCTATTTTATACATCCAAATGACTAATGGACTAACTGTATCCATGCTCCAGCTTCTTCAGAGATTTTGCACAGAGATCATGTTTTTCCTTTGTATCAGTTCAGCAGTAATTTTAACACCAGTGATGCCAAGGTGAGTAAAAATAGAAAGCTGAGGCCAATTAGGCTGACAGTGTATGCTGCCAACTAACAAGCACACTGTAATTTTTCCATTACCATAGATAAGCACATGAACATGGTATGATAAATATCTGTTTTTATGCCATGAACCGTTAATTAATGTAGTTTGTAAGAATAAGGAGGGAGACGTTATGCTCTATGTTTTAAATACTAATCTTACACTATATTATCCAAAGTTCCCATGTCCAATGCTTTATAGTGCTGCTGGATCAAATAAACTTAGCACATAAAGCTTAGTCACACATGGCTGTGGGATGGGATCTCACTCTTCAACCAGCATTTGTCACAAGTCAGTCAATGTGGTTGTGTTGATCACTCTGGTGCGAACAGCACACCCAAGCTGAGCCCACAAGTGCTCAGTGGGGTTGAGGTCAGGACTGCAGGCAGGCCCTTTCATCTTCTCCACTCCCAAATTCTGGAGGTAGTCTCTGATAAACCCGCTCTGTGGGGGCACGCATTGTCATCTTGGAGGATAGAGTTCGGTCCCAGACTGTGGAGGTGAGGGATTGCCACGGGCTGAAGAATCTCATCTCGATGTCTCTCTGCATTGAGATTGCCTCCATTCATGACAAGCGTGACTGTTAGCACCTGGGGTACCAGAAGCTCCAAACAAGAGTCAACATCAGAATAAGACGTTTGGCATTGGCAGAGAAGGTTTGGCAAGATTTTTATGGGAGAAACCCACATACTCAACTGTGCTGCTCAACCTACAAATGTATTTTCCTTACAAATGTGGCACAAAGGAGGAACAGGCTTTCCATCAGTATAAGATTTATTGCCAAGAAGCATTGTTACAACAAAGAAATAATCGGACAGACACATCAGTCTTTAACCAAATAAGTACTCATACTGGATTTAATTTCAGTCTAGTGCAGACCTAATTTCATTCTATGAAATAATCAGGATCCTTGGATTTAATACAGAGAAAAAGACAAGGTGGCACAATTGCAGTGTGGCTCAATTGATCAAAGGCACAGAAACGAGTATCCAGACAGTTCAGACTCCTTAATCTGTGATTAGACAAGCAGACAGGGCATCCAACTCGATGGTATCTGAGAGTTGTCACTCTCAGTCCTCAACCAGACAGAAAAGGCAAAGATGCTGGTTCTTTTCTGGGGCCATTAGCCAAAACAAGACAAAATCTTCTATTTATGAGACTGAGTGAGATGAAAGAAATGTTCTTTGAGAATGGCTGACAGTTGTGTAAGGCAAGATTTGACTAAGGATAAATATATCTGTACAGTCTGCGTTTGTTTACGAGAGAAGACTGCTAGAATGTAGTACAGGATCTCTGACTGCCATGTTGACAAAGCTTCATTTTTTGAAATGGTCTGTCACGTTTTCTCATTCATCAGCATCATAAATGTTTTGTTTCTGAAATAATGGTGTCTGTGTTGCTGCTGGGATATAAAGCTCAGGAAATGCCTGAATGGGAGAGTTGGGAAATGGAATAAGAATAAGAGAGAAAATATGAGTTGAGAGACACTGTCCCCAGTGTACTTATTTTGACGGGATCCTCCCTGTATCAGAGGACACTTTCCTCGCCTCACTTGCTGGCTCAGGAAGCTGGATCTCTTCACTAGCAGAGACCCCAGTATCCGCCCACACAAGAATCTGGCCTCGCTCCCATACTGAGGTTCACGCGGGGGGAAACAAACCTTTCTTCCCTTTGTGAGACATTCAACATGAGCATTCAGTGCATGCCTGATCACCATAAAGCTCAGGGCCAGTTCAGCAAAACCTTTCAATAGGGTGGACAATCCACAGCTCCAATCCTGGCCCCCTTCCAGAGAGCAGGTTGTTAGTCAACAACAGAAGGGAGAAGAGTGCTGAAGCCAGACTGAAGGAGGTTGATTTCAGTTGCACCAGCAGCTCTCTAGTTGCCAGGAATGTGGAATGTTTCCCAAGGAAATTCCTCCTCCTCCAGGAAAGCAGGGAAGGAAACCAAGAGAATTTTGACACATATCAAGCAGTGGGAGTAAGCATGAAAAAGAGGGGCGTGAAGGTGCTGATTGGTCTACTGTTAGCAAAGCGTGTGAACAGCATGGTGAGCATGGAGCCAAGTTGAGATCTTATTTGAGGACACGATAAAACAAAAGGGAACTACTTTAGTTATTAATATGACTAAAATCTGAAACATATTTTAAAACAAGGTCCCATTATGTGTTTTTGTTTCTATAACATGGACAATAAAAAGTCATAATCCAAAACTATAAATTACATTTGCCATGCTGTTACTTTCAATATCTGCCTATAGAAATAGAGCTGTCTTTCAGTGAGCTGCCATCCCTGTAAATGCAACTTTGTTCTGAGATATTTATATTTTGCATGGGCATCTTGCCAAGTATCAGGCCATGAACTCAAATGTTATTTCTGTAATAGCGCATTAATAATTTCCATTAATAATAGCTTGCTTCATTAACAGCCTTTTTTCTTCATTATTATGTATCCGATAAAGACATTCAGCATAAAAAAAATGCAGTTCAGCATAAAAAAGGAGTCATCAGATATAGCATATTTGTAAATATTACATCAGGTGTCAACCAAAGATTGCAAATGTGATGCAAATGGACATACAAGGCGGTCACAATCCTGAAGGGCACTGGAGGTGGCTGATGTATATGATTCCAAAAGGAAGCAGAGGATTAAGCAGACAGTGTGTGTCCAGCATGAGATTACTAGCTCCTCTTTTCCTGTTATGAAATCAGATTACAGCAGCTCCCCTGCTAAGAGAAACAATACCCATGCCTTGAGATGAAGGGACTTATTGAGGAGGAGAAAGGGTGAATTAAGATCATATTATCTGACAGTCAGGCCCTCTTTACATGTAACCAAATTTAATAGTTTCAACATAGGGTTTATCACTGAACTTACTGAAACTGGAAAATAAATCTAAGAGATTAAGGCCATATATGATAACAGAAATTGCATGCTAACAGTATAAAGTAGATGGTTATGCTCTGATGCACAAGGAATATTTTTACATATCCCTTATGCATCACAGGATAAGGGATATATATAAAAATGTCTTGCTGATGGCTTCATCTCTACTGACCCAGAACAAATATGACACAATAATGTTGCTCTAGTTTGAGCCTGGGTTTGTTTTTGTTTATCTTCTATATCTGCCATACACAACGTAATTCTATTTGATACACTATACAGATTGAGGCAGAAGAAACAAACATCTGACCAGAGTCTGCAAAGTACACTCAACTACTATTGAGATAAGGCTCTGCCACTCATGAGAGAGTAAGGCCATCTTGGGACTCACATGAATCACAGACAGAAAGAAGGATGTTCTTCTCAGCAGAGATAAACATCAGACGGGAAGAAGATGTTTTTAGTAGCTGTTGAGCAATCCGAGATGTATTCACCTCTTTGAATTCAGAGGAACTTTATAGAGAGATTTTTATTTGGAGCAAAAAATATCAAGGACAAAAACATTTGCTACAAAAAATTTTCCATTTAGCAACCCAAAGAGGATGATGTTTACTTTGAAAGCCAACAAATTGGTAGTAGGGAAGTAAGTTAGTTATAGCATCATAATTCAGCTACAATTTTGGACACAGCAGAGGTTGGAAAGCTTTTATGGAAACATTACCACACTCCTTGTTCACTTTTAGTGATGAGAGTAAATGCCACAACCCTCAGCCCCATGTTGCAATGGATGTCTTAACTAGGTGCCACTTTTCAAATAATGCCTGGGTTCGGTTCGGTCTCAGGCAGTACATTTCCAGGTCTTTTTTGGGTTTGGGCATAAACATCTGGACCAGTAAAGTCCATTTTGAACATGACAAGAAGCCAATCCTCTCAACGCGCTACATTCTTTATCGTAATAAGATAAGATGCAGTGGGCTATCAGCACCATATTTTGACCTTTGCATTAGTGTCATTCCTGCAATTACCTCAACAAATGCCTGCCCTGTTACAAATATAGGCAGGTCAGTTGGATTCCTGAAGAGGCTACTAAACCTCTAGGATTACTGTCAACATTCTGCTTTGTAACCACAGGTACACCTGCCTCTTTGTTATACAAGAAGATTTCTGGAGTTCTCTTGTGTGTTATATCCCTCAGCTGTCTTTGGTAAATCTGCAACATTACCAAAGGAGTTATCTATTTTTTGAGGGGGAAAAAACTTAGGGGGAAAGCAGGTTAGACACAAGAGGTTTTTGCAATACTTAAAAAAAAGAAATAAAGAAAAAATATCAGCTTATAGGAAATAAGCTGCAATATCAGTAGGACGTGGTATTTCACTGGAGGGTGGCAGACTGGCAGGCATGGCAGTGCTGGAATCAAAACAATGCTTCTCTAACTGTTCCAACAGGCCTGTTAAGGATGGAGCTGCCACAACACTCGTCTGACAGGTAGGAGCCAGAATATTGTATCGTGCACTCCAATAA
This sequence comes from Cichlasoma orientale, assembly GCA_034780415.1. Classification (NCBI taxonomy): domain Eukaryota; kingdom Metazoa; phylum Chordata; class Actinopteri; order Cichliformes; family Cichlidae; genus Cichlasoma; species Cichlasoma orientale. The sequence continues at coordinate 75,240 of JAVDPK010002774.1, read as the reverse complement.
AACCGTATATGCATTTGGATATAACAAGAATTTAACAATCGCAAGAGTGCAGCTCTTTGTCTAAATAATACATCTAAAACACTAATTAAATTTTATCCAGTGTAATAATCAACATTAACATAAAAAAGCAACAGAAATAAAGGTGTTTGGCATAACATTTCAAGGCATCATTTTGTGGCTTACTGCCATAGCTGGGTCATGTGCAGAACAGTCAGAAACCACAAATCCATGCTAATATAATAGCATATAAAAGCTAACAACATGTTTTCCATTGTGACTAAAACATCCTTTCCTGAGCATGGCTTTCAATGGAGCTGAAGGGCTTAGGATTATTTACCATGTTGTAATTATTAGCAAACAACAGCTGTGTGTGATGTTTTGGAGTACCACAATAAAAACAGTCAGCTGGTAACAGCCCTATGGCCTCATCTGAAACCGTGCCACTTAGCTGGACACCCACATTTGCTAAAGGCCAGTTGGAGAGCAAACAGCTGCACACAACATGGCCCAGCCCCTGAAAGAATGCCAAGGCAGAATCCCCAAAACAGGCCTTGGGTTGGGCTTCATGCAGGACTTTTCACACTAGCTTAGGATAAGTGGTCTAAAAACACATAAGGCAGAACAGCCTGTGAGCACTGTATCTCAAAGCCACCACATATAACAATAATTACAATAAGGTTTTTCAGACTAAATAAATAATTGTGTCACGAATTAATATGCCTGCTAAGTTCCTCTGCATACATATCAGATCTAACAAAGTATCCCATTCATCAACAAGAAAGCCTTGGTTCAAGTAACAGTGAATGGTAAAACCTTCACTGTACGCCTCATTAATAATTCATTGTCATCCTCACCCATATTCATCTTTGACACAGTGCCTTGTACATCATCCACTTCAGAGAACAGTGTAATGACAGAGACGTGGGAAATCAATGTACTGTGTACGGCGTATTGTATGAATGCATCAATATGTTTCTACTTTTTCTGCAATCCAGTTTTAAAACTTAACCGATACAACTATCACAATCATGGCTTCTGAACAAAAAAAACCCCTCAGGCATTTAGTCACAGAAACATACATGACTGTACAGCATTCGCTGTGGACTGCCCAGGAGCTAAAATTTAAAAACAGTGAAATCATATTTTCAGAAACAGCACTACAATGAAAAAGGGCAGGGAGCTGTCGATTCTAAAAGCAATGCTGTCACTTCAAAGACTATTCATTCTCATTCCAGCTGGCTTTAAATCGTTTGAACCATCACAGCCAAACAGAACAATATTCAATATTCACACAGGGATCTGAAAGATCACCATGACTGTGAATTATCATGTTTTCCACATGCAACGATCCCATTCACACACACACATGCTCATGCAAGCACTATGGAGACAGCAGGCACACACACACACACACAGCACGTTGACTGTAGAGGAAACCCTCCCCTTGCAAGCCCACTTCTATCCCAATGAGTGGAGCAGATCTAGGTCAAAGCTGATTAATGTGCCCAGAGCTCCCCAGAGGTTTCTGGTCAGGTGGCAGCAATGCCTGCTCACTGTTGAAGAATACTAACACAGAGTGTCGCAGAAGATTACTGCTAACACAACATTTAAACAACAGCATTAACGCAACAATCAAAACTATTTAATTTCTGTCATATTGGATACTTTGACATTACTGCGAGTAGATCTATGTCTGGTTGTTTATTGCAGTGTATGACAGGGTAGCCAACTCCGACCTATAAGGACGTAAACACGACACAACCCACAGCATAAGAACTTAAAAATTCTGGGAATTTCAAATGGCCGGGCAGCTGCTGAACAGCTCGTTTGCTCAGACAGCTCATGACACATACTGCTGCTCAAGATAAAAAGGATGTCTGTTACTTATGAGAAGAACGGCATCCATGCCACTGTATTTATAGTTATGCTGCTATTGGGTGGCATGCATTCCGTATACCTAATCAAGCACAGGCCTTCCTATTATGTGCAAAGCTTCAGCAACATAGACAGAACATTAAAGAAAGCTAGCAGAACCCCCCCTGACAGATAAATTGGGTAGCTGAACTTTTGTTAGCCATTTATAACAGTCGAAATAACATTAAAAACACCGAGTGTTAACAAAAATATTAGAGACTTGTTAATTCGTCTAAGCTATTAAGACACAACTGGAGATTTTAGCACTGGTAATTTTAGCCCACTGCATCTTTATGCGGGAAAAATAATAATGCATTTAGCACAAAACATTAGAGCAACTCCAAAACATTCGCTAGGTAGCTTTTAGCATTAGCCACTTTAGCATTAGTTAGCTTGACAGTTAGCTGCCCAACAGTGTTTTGGAAATGTGAGGCAACCCCGTCCGTCCTGCCTAATGCTCCTTTCAGCGACGGCGCTGTTAGCCCTGGAATTATTAAGCGATATGGTGGTTCGTAAACATTGTGCATTGTGGTATTTTTTTTTTACGCTAACATGCCACTGTTAACGTTACCTCGGAACGCAGCTTGGGGATGATCGGTCTATCTCCCAGGTCGCAAAGAGGTTCATGGGTACAGGCATGCTGCCGGAGCCCGAGCCCAGGACCACAGCCCCGGCTAACGCTCCGGTCGGGAGACTTGTCGGCGCTGGTCCACCACCGCCACCGCTACTCGGGTTCAGGAAAGCGGCACGGACGCCTCCTCTCTCTACAGCCGCCGCCATCATCACCACCACTGCTTGGGGAGCAGCCCTAGCTAAGTGTCGGACGAACGCGGGAGCCGCTGAACTCCGGTGCTGCCTGCTCCTGCTCCTCCACACTGACTCTCAGCTGCTCCACACAGACCGGAGATGCTGATAGTCGGGGCGGGGCCTGTCGCCACTGATACGGAGCACGTCGATGCGTCCAGGGTGGGACATCCTTACTATTAAATTTAACATTTAGCATACACACGACAGATATGTTTTAAAAAGCAGACATCAGGAAAAATACATTTTGTGTTTTGTATATCGGTAATTGGACAAACTTGTCTTTGATGTCTTTAAAGTAATCTTATTTTCCTGGGCTTTGTTTTTGGTGAAATTTAGTTAAAGTGTTTTCATTTAGCTTCGTAATTAAAGCGCTGGTCTAAACTAAAAATTAAGTCTGCACTTTTTCAGTCAATAATTTGTACTCTTTCCATTTAATCCAGTTTTTAAAACTTTTTATGAGCCTTTTTTTTACTGTTGTCATTTTCAAAAAACTGCAAATAATAAGTGAAATAAAACTTTACTTTCATATGAATGTACACAAACTGTTTATTCATTTAATCAGCAAAGTAATGTTTGTAAATTACACAAAAGAAATCTTGGTCAGTTGGCTTCAGTACTGTCCACTTGGATTTTTTTAAAAAATAACTTTATCATCAGTCTTTATTATTGCTCAGTAATTGCGTAATAACACCTGGTACAGGACACTTGAATCAGTTATTGTTCTCATAAGGCTGGTGTTGTGAAACCCGCTGAGTGTAACTGTGACTAAAGACTCTGGAAACCTGACTTGACATGACATGCTCAGGAGGGTTTGGTTAACGAGTGTGACGGTCTGTTTAAAGTGCCTGGGAAAAAAACAAAACACATCCTCCATTTGTCAAATGTTTCTGTATTTTGAAATATTCTGGGATCTTTCGCAATAGCGACACATCATCCTGAAAATTCTGATGTATCATTGCTGGCATATTCACCTTGGCTTTAATGACTTTCCATATTGTTTGTTTAGTCTTGCACTGGAGCAGTGAAGCATTGTCAGAGCAGTCATTTTTTTAATGAAAGTGCTTCTTCTTCTTTATTGCCTGTACAGTCTCATGGGAGGTGTTGTTTTCTGTGCAACTTGTCACACCTGACAGTGGAAACATCCCTTAATGATGGAAGCAAACATAACACAGTGTCAAATTTTGTTATAGTTCACAGGTCATAATCTCAATCAATTTGAGCAAAACAGTATAGAATTCATCTTTCACGCTAAGGCAGTGCAGAGCCATCTTTATTTATATCAGTTTTAGAGGTAAATTCCATGCGCTCATAGAAATTTGAATAAAAAGAAGGAAAACTAGTAACTTGTTTAGTATGTATTATAGTATGTGTGACAGTCTTAAAGAGGGGGGGGGGAATGCAGATTCTCAGTAGTATACCAAGGTGCCTGGATATTAAACTTTTCTCATTTGTAGTCATTACAAATTTCCAACAAATCCTGCTTTCTTACAATTCCTTCCACTATTTCCTGCCCAATATGTTAACTACAAAGGATTAAAACCAAAACATTAGTGAATGAGTGCATCGCCACCTAGTGTTTGAAAAAAGGTCTACAGCAAAATATGGGACATGAAAAGCAATGGCTACAAGTTGAAATGTATCCAATAGATGGCACACTTTCTACATTTATGGGGGGATATTAGGAGAAGGCTCTCTCTCCTCCTCTTCTCTTCCTCTCTCTCTCTCTTGATTGAACCTCCTCCTCCTCCTATAAGTGTGAGTGGGTGGATGCATATATTCTGACACTGTGACACCGCTGATGCTTTCACAACACAACAGTCTGACATTTTATTATCCAGCCTTTCGCCTTTATTGAATTGCAGCAACTAACATCACAACACCCAGCCATTAGATTGTCACATAACACCTGCTCAGTGGCAGCCGTACGCCCACAAAATTAAAGAAATTGCTCCCATTCTAATATCAAGCGAACAAGGAGCCTGGGAAGGAGCGAGGAGGTTGTGACTGCTGATGTTGAGATCTTGCAGGGCACTGACAGCTGACAGGCTTAGCCAAAGAAAAGATCAAGAAAGTGAACATAGCAACGCACCTCTCTGACGTCAGCATATACTGTAGGCAATGAACAATGTGTTGCCTCTTAGGTAACGCTAATTTATTCCTTCACAGATGTGCGGCTGAAAAACCACGCATCTTTCATAATTCCAGAGTGATAAAAAGGCAAAACGCGTGCTTCCAAGCAGATCTTTATTTTTAGGTGTGCGAGCTATTGTTCTAGACTTGTGACATTGTTTGCGTACCACCTCCACACCATCAAAGTCAGGCATTTTTAATGAGCAAGCCTTTCATTAGAAGCTAAAAACAGCACTTGCCTTAATCACTGCACAGGCTGCAGCCACACATGTTCCAGCTTAAATTTAGAACTTCAAGGGCATCAGATTTTTGTAATGTTTGCGAAAACTTGGCAAAGTTATTAAGACTGGGGGGAAACTTTGTATCGTTCTCCAAGAACTGGGAAAGCGAAACAGGAAGTAAGCTGAATACCTGCTAAAACCTTACTGCAGTTTGGCAATACAGTGCAAATGAATCAAATCTGATAATGTGTCCATCGTTCTAGGAGAGAGAGAATATATTAGCACTGTCAATCTGTTCACAAGTGGGTGCCTATATGCAGCAAAATTTGGACCATACTGGTGCATTAATTAGAAGTGTTTAGGGCCCGCCGAGGAGCATTGAATAAATTCTTGCCAGCCATATGCTGACCCCTGAGGTGCGCAGTGGCGCTGTGCTGCGGATGAGCATGAATACTCATTTGCAGCACAACATACTGCGTGGGAGCAGCATGATACCTGCAGCAAAGAGTGTTTATTTGAGTTTGTGCCTCTGGAGGCAGAGTCAGCATCTGCCTTCCTACACACTTTATAGTTTGTGGTCATAAAGATGTTAAGTGGACACAATCAAAAGAGACAGATGAAAAGAGCTCCATCTTTTCTAACTTTAATTGCACTCATGCATATTTCAGAAGTGTTTTTTTCAGTTTCTTTTTTTTTTTTAAAACAGGATGTTAATGCACACATTTTCCTTGTTTCACCGAGTTTGCTATCTGTGTCAGCTTTCACTGAAGTGCTTGGTGTTCAAGTGGTCTCTCAAGTCAAGCTTTGCAGACGGAAAAGGGTTAACTTTCTGCTCTATCAAAGCCAGCCCATTTAACATGAGTTTAAAGGGGATCTCATTCATCAGGGAAACTGTGCACAGCGTTACTGCGATGTTTCTCATTTCACACACATATTACAGCCGGCTCCAGCGTCAGCTCACGGTGATTGGTCTTTGGTGAGCAGTCGGGCACAATTTAAAGACCTTGTCTATTTGTAATCTGCTGAAACCATTGCCACATGGCCTGACACAGTATATAGAGCAGATAAAGCAAACACATATCTTTCCCTCCTTTGTAAGCTCTCTGTACACCTCTCACTACTAATAACACTTCAAAACACTAACAGCTGCCTATAAGCTGCTGATCTAATTAAGGTTTTGCAAGCCTAGCACATTAAGGGTATTATTTTCATGGATTATATCCTCCGTTAAAGCACAATTGACGTGTCATTTCCTGAATTTTTGATTTACCTCAGGTATCATCACGCATCGTGTGCGTGGTTTGAGTTTGTGAGCAGCAAGCATCTGTAAGGGAGACGAAACTGAAGCTCATCACGCCTGTGAAGACAAATGAGAAAATATGACTGAAATCTGTAAACAACATGGAAAAAAAATGAAACCACCAGAGGAATTCAAACCTGAGTGTCAAAGCTCATTTTAATCAACAATACCAAAAATCCAGTTTTAATCTGTTTCAAATCTTTTTTTTTTTTTCCTTGTGAAAAGAGCACAAAAACATCTTTGTTATGAAAGAGGTCCCCATGATGCATTTTGGTGAGCAGAATTGTTTAGCCTTAGCAGATAAAATGCAAGGCTATACAGCTGAATGGCTGCTGAATGTCCTTGTAGCATTGTAGCAGCATACTATATTCTATAGTATGCTGCTATAGGCGGGTGGGATGAGCGTTAGGAATCCAAATGGAAGCGTCAGGTTTTCAAGGTTCTCATTTGAACTAGTATTTTGATTGATGTAACCTGGCAGAGCAGGAATCTGACTGACTGATTATAATTTGTCTGAAACCTCAAATTAATTTTTCGTCTTTAACTTTATTATCTAAAATTCACCAGTCTAATTATCCCAAGATACTGGTTGCTATGACCTTTCATTTTCTCTTTCAAGTATGACCTTTGTTTAGGGGGCTAGCAACAAGAAGGAGGAAACTAGGCTCTACACTTATTAAGGAAGAAAATGATTAAAAGGAACAAATATTGTCGTGTGGGGAGATCCTGCTACTGTTGGCCAAGAAGAGTTACAGAAAGGGCCTTTTAAGGTGCTGGGTGATCCTCACCACCGCGGAGCACACAGACATACTGGTATATGTAACAAAGACAGCACTTTATACTGTACAAAGGGAAATTAAATCATCTAACCATGTGAGTTCCTTATACGCAGATGGATATCCAGTAATGAAGCTACTGTTGCAGATGCTTTTTTCGTGGGGGGTACACATCTATCTCCACGGAAAACAGAATGTGTCATCAAATTTACAAAACAGATCTTTGTAACGTCACCAAAAAAAAAAGAAAAAAGAAAAAAAATGGCATTTTAATTTCAGCTGTGAATAAACTGCAACCCAGTGGAAAAAGGGATAGATTCAATACTTCATATCACCACTTACCACTGAAAAGAAAACCCCATTTGGAGGTTATGAGTGAAATGAGATTCTTTAACACAAGCTCTTCATCATCTTACAAATAAAGCAAGGCAAGAATGCATCTGTGAATAGAGGTTTCTAAGAGCTCGGTACATTTATTGTGTATTTGCACATGAATAACACAGACGTTCCCATTCCATCTAGCCAAGATGCATTTTTGCTGGTTGTTTATGGAAAGTCTCCTTACGCAGAGCGCATTAACATTTTGAGCAGAATAAAATCCTTTTTTTTTTTTTTTTCTATTTTCTTTTCAGAGTGATAACAGTATACTTAAGAAATAGAGTTATGGTAGGAGATGATAAACGAAGGGAGGCGGCCAAGGGGAATGAAAACGTGATCTTTCTAGATCTTACTATATGCAAATAAGGAGAGACATCATGTGTCAGCTTTGAATCTCATCTCAAAACTCGCAGTACATGAAGTCTCTCAGTGGTTACCGGTGTAGCTTCATTGAATACACAAGCAGAGTCCCCCTGACACCCATTGTGTTTCCACTGTGGACAATAGAGCCTAAGAAGACAAGAGACAGAGAGCTACGAAATCCATTTGCATCAATATCGGCCGCATAGACAAGCAGGCAAGACACAAAGCCCCGTCGGGGTCCTTAAGACCTGCAGCATCTCATGTGAGGGTCTAGCAGGTCTGCAGCCAGGTAGCCGTACAAAAGACAACTCTGGACAATGGCCAACATTTGGGGAAATGTTCTGCCTGCCATTAAGATTACCATTTAAGTAGAAGCAGGAAACGCACCTGCCTTCTTGCTCTCCTCCCTCCCTTCTTCTCAATATGCTCAGATGGGAACCTTTATTGAAAGGAACCATTTTGCATTTATATTTCCCAGGGTAAAAGAGGCGCAGGGGGGAAACTCCGCACTCGCCGACGTGTTCCTCGCAGAGAAAACATTTCCTAACGAGCCCTTTTAAGCTTCGCTTGATTATTTTTCTGCATTTGAATTGTAGCTGGATTGCTAGTACATGTTTTCCATGTTTTTTAACCCAGATATCTAAAATGGCAGCCCCGGGGTACATTTGATTGCTCTTCCCCAGTTCTTTGAACTCGCACAGCAATCACACAAGCAAAACTTCATCTATTTTTCACTATTAAATCAAAAAAAAGGTATCTGCCTATCACAGCACTCCCCGAAGCCACCTAATGAGAAGAAGCAAGCCTTCAAAAAAAAAAAAGAAAAGTCCTGAAATGCCTTATTCAAAAAAAATTGCGATGCTAACGGAGGCTATCGCTGCAACAATTTAGCACAGTCAGTGTTGCCCGTGAGCGTGCACCTCTGCACGCTGTTTATCATGCCCATCCTGGGATAGACTTCAATTCGAAAAATGAGCTGTCAAGACTCATCCAAGATCAATTTCTGTGCAGTATGACTATTACCTGTGAAGGCAGACAGAGTTTCTTTGTGATACTGGGACAGCAACTTGCTCAGAAAAATATATTTTTCTTGCACATTTTTCATTGTTTTCTTGAAAACAGAAACATCTCAATTGCAGTTTAAAGCACACATTACAAACTACCCACTTCAGTGGCCCATCTGATATGTCTAAAAAGAGCAATCACATGGAACGCTTATTTCAAAGGTATAGCTAAAGATTTAACAAAGACGTAAAAAAACAGAGGAAAATAAAACAGCAGCTTATCTTGAAGAGGAATTTCTAAATACTCAACACAGCAATTGGGATTTCCCGTTGTGAGGGTGGTGCATGTGTGAGGACAGGGAAACAGTGGTGAGGTGTGCATTTGGAGTAACAGATGGGTTCAGGGTGGGATTGCATCAGCTCTGAACCCCTTCTTGTTTATGGTGGTGATGGATAGGATGACAGATGAGGTCAGGCAGGAGTTTGTGACCTGCAGTGGGAGTAGGGAGTGGGTAGAAGAGAGCCCAGAGAGGTGGAGGTATGTCCTGGAAAGAAAAGGAATAAAAGTCAGTAGAAGCAAGATGTGTGTGAATGAGAGGAAGGGAGGTGTAACTGTGAAGCAGCAAGGAGTAATGGTAGTGAGGGCGGGTGAGTTTAAATACCTGGGGTCAACCATCCAAAGCAACGGACAGTGCACAAGAGAGGTGAAGAAGAGAGTGCAGGCGGGGGTGGAGTGGATGGAGACAAGTGTCAGGGGTGATTAAGTGATAGCAGAAAGAGTGAAAGGGAAGGTTTACACAATGGCAGTGAGGCCTGCTGTGATGTATGGTTTGGAGACTGTGGCACTGACAAAAAGGCAGGAGGCACAGCTGATTTTCATTGGGAGTAACCAGGATGGAGGGGATTAGAAATGAGTACATCAGGCAGACAGGTCAGGTTGAGTGGTTTGGAGACAAAGTTAGAGAGGCAAGGCTGAGATGGTTTGGACATGAGCAGAGGAGGGATGGTGGATATACTGAGCAAAGGATGTGGGAGCTGGAGCTGCCAGGCAGGAGGAAAAGAGGAAGACCACAGAGGAGGTTCATGGATGTAGCGAAGAAGGACATGCAGAAGGTTGGTGTGACACAGGAGGATGCTTGGGATAGGGTGAGATGGAGGCAGATGATCGGCTGTGGCGACACCTAAAGGGAGCAGCCGAAAAAAGAAGATGCTAAGTAGCAGCAGACCTTTACTTTGCTTTGTATAAATCACAAATTACGAGCAAGACTTGGGTTCAGTCCTCAGTAGTGTTACGTGGGTCTTATTCGTGTGTTTGCAGGTGAGATAACGCATGCTTGTTGCTTCAGTATTGTAGTATTGGACAGAATGATAACTACGACTGCAGTGTTACTTAAACTACTGCCACACTTGATAATATTCAAACAAAACTAAAAACAACCAGTAATGAATCATAAAGCTGTAAAAACAAGAAAACTGGCATGACCAGACCATAAAGTTCGAAATAGATTTGCTTCGATGTCTGAATAGTTGCACTCGCTTCAGGCCCTCTTGATCATTTGTCCATTCTTGCTGAACTGTGTTGAAAGGATGGATGGACGCCACAAGAAAAACAGCATAGCTGTGATAAAGCCTGACGAAATATTTTTCTAATACCACCCACACTGTGCTGTAAATATGATCCCTTTATCAAAGCTGCCAGTTATTAAGTGAAAGCGCCGCTGTTTCCGAGAGAATATGGTCCCTGCTACCAGACAAAGTTGTTATTGCATCGCTTGTCCTTGCTTTCAGTTGTCCTTCAGCAGGCACTGAGCTGTGACAGGAAGCACGCAGTCCATTCTGAATGTCAGCGGGCCATGCTTTGACCTCACCGTTGTCCTAGCTTGTCATTGATGTCTCTCACCGCTCTGCCTATGGACTGGTTAAGGCAACACAGAAAACCTAGCATATCTGAATTTCACAGACAGAGCAGAGAAGTACCCCGAGGGCCACAGCAGAAAAACAGTGCTTGCTTTATCGTGTTGGCGAGCCTTAAATGTCAGGAGCGTTTTACCTGACCCCTGTCAAAACCGAACGCCGTCAAAGGGAAGCTGTGCTTCCGTGTGTGACCTGTACGCCTCAACATTAGATCCAGAGAAAATAAAAACACATGTTTAACTAAGAGTTATGTTTCGGGGCTGTTGCCAGACAAAACTCGAAATAAACTGCAGATAGATCCCGTAGCTGTCAAAGCAGACACGGTAAAATGGACCGCAAAGCCAAAACGCTGCTTTTACTCGACATTGCCCGATATATGTTATTGCTGATGGTTCACTCAAAGCAAAGTTTTATTGAGTGTTTTTGTTCTGGAACTATTTCTTGGCCGGGCACAAAGACGTCCTGGAGTGGTTGACTCCCCTGGCAACCCTCACAGTAATGACAGGTCGTGGGTATTTTGAAGCATCGACTTTCAGGAGGCAGCCCCGGTGAAATACAATACAGACACAATGCTAAGAGAGTATAGGGGTTCAATACGTATATGGTGCCCAGAGCTAATGTTTGCCCAGGCCTGACTAGAATTTTAAACCAAACCCGCTCTTCACACACACATGCCATCATGCATCTCAATACACTTAGTGGAATTACTTTTTATGACATGAATATGATTTTAAGATACGGAGCCTGTATCGCGCTTGTGTCGCAACAACTGATCAGATCAGATCTGGTTTTCTTTGTGCATGTTGTTTAATCTGGAAATCACATGCACGAGCACATGACAGAAAGTCGAACGGTACAAAAACCTGAAAAAGGAGGAACCAAACACCCTATCTGTCTGAAACCACAACTTAGGTAGCTTCTCAGTGGGATGTTTGACCTAGATATGAGAGCAGACTATCTGAAAGCAGCAGGGTATGTCAAGCATGAATCCCAGGCATTTATTATTTAATCATATTCTGTTAATCCTGCACAACTGAAATGAATAACTCCTCGGCAGTACAATTTGGGGGGGGGGGGGGTGTGTATTTGTACACAGAGACCCCCACAAAACTCATCACATGGTACAATAGCGCTGCAAGGTTGCTGCCTTTCCAGCTGGAGGCTAGATTCTTCTCCCATCAAGGGTAACTGTTATCTTCTTGATTTATTTTGTGCTGAGTTGGTTAGCGCTGACAAATAAAAGCTCACAACATGGAATAAAACTTTCTCAAAGTTCACCTTCAAGAATGTTTTTCTCTTTCAGAGCGACAGAGTTTTGCTGCGTGCACCTACATTGCTGCTTAAAATGACTTCAAATTTAAGTTTTGCTGAAGGCGATGTGTAAATAAGGCAGCCAACTACAGGGTTGGGATCTGTGGAAGAAAGAAAACTATTTTAGAGTCTCACAAAATGCTGAATGGACTCATCAGTGTTTTTTTTTTTAAGGAAGTTGTTTTCTTTTTTAACCAAAACATACAGAAGAAAGGGTGTAAAAGCAACAATGGTTTTCAGATCAGCTTCAAGACGTGTATATACTGAACTCCTGTTTGGAATACTTTCTCGGTTCGCCTGTGGCTTCCAGTGACCGAAAGTGACCCGAATGCTTACATAAAACCAAGTCTTATTAATTTTCAGAAGTTCTGGGTTCGAGAGGATTAAGAGTTTGTTTATGTGTGGCTGTGAAGATGATTACTAGGATGGCTTTCATTGGCGATGCTGAGGGATTAGAAAAGAATAAACTCAAATGTAAAATGGTCTGTTATCTCATGCCAGGGAGGAGTGTGGGGACCAGATGTTATCTTTATGTGGGTAATGGGTTATCACATCTTGGGTCACAGCTTACAGATTTATTGTCCTTCTCTCCCCCCTCTTAGATATTACGGAAGTTTTCATTATCTCTTCCACACGCTGTCACCTCAATGACTCAGCTTCTTCCTCAGCCCAATGCGTAGTCACAAAGCAGCTTAGTTCCCGTCACCTCATTTACCCTCTCACACCAATCTTCATAACTCCTTATCACCATAAACATATCACTGAATTCCAGCAATGGCTTTCCGGTTATTAACTTTCATACTGCAGTGCTAAAGCTGATGGGAAGATGGGGAATTTATCTGGCCATACTTTGAGGATAAGAAATGGTTAATGGTTGTTTGGTTTTATCTACTTAGTGGGAGATTCTGAATGGTCTGACAGATGCACCTATCAAATAATATAATGGGTATTGAGTCGAATGTCAAATACAGCAAAGAAGCTGCAAACACAAACTACAGGCTTTACTTTGTTTGGTACATTTCGCCAGTATTCATCCAAAATGCCATTTAACCACACTGTCACATAAAAAAGCAAACATCTGACAAATGCGTGCAACCATTAGCACCTTCAATCCCCCAATTATTTAATCAATACGAGCTTCATCAGAGCTGACGACTTAATTCTTAAAGTTGGTGTCGGCTTATTATCCCTCCTTTCTCTTGCCACCGGGGAAACAACAGGGGAATAAACTGGGATTAAACTTCTGTATATCCTGGGAGCTGTCACATAACACACAAATGTAAATGGGGTCATTTCAAATGAGTAGAGAGCCTAATATTTCTAGTTGGGTAATCATGCCAAAGTGAAGCCCAACAATGCAGAGCTTTCTGAAAAAAGCAGTCCTATATATAGCGAGCATTTATTCTTTGATATCTCCAAGATTTCAACAGAACTAAGGGTCTGCAGGCGCAGTGGCAGCTCTGTGAGGCTGTCCTTAGGCACATCGTGCACATAAAAGATAGATGCAGCCACCGTAATGTCACCCATTACTTTAGAAGCATTTTGATCTGTATTAGAGCCCGACCGATATACGATAACGATATTTGGCGATTTAAAAGTCCAATATTCCATTAAATCAGCAAATTTCTTTCAGGCACACAAAACATGAACAGATTTCCCAAACATTTGTTATGCGTAGCTATTTATTTCCTTGCTCACGCTCTGCCCCGCTCTGCTCGATCAGCTGGCTGTTGTGTTTGCAGCTTTCTAAGTATGCTTTGTGAACAGGGAAGCTGCAGAGCTCCCTCTGGTGGACAAACTATGTAACATCAATGTTTATAGCAAGCTTGAAAGATGTGTTTCCCATCTGTTCTTTACTTTTTCAATTTGGTACTTTTTCATTCTGATGATGTCGGCCCGCCAATAAAGTGGTCAGGCTCTAGTCTGCGCCACTGGTTTATTTAAAACCAGACGTGACCACATTTGGAGAAGAGTGCAGATAATTTACAAGAAAAACTGATCAGCTGATTAGCTAGTGTCTAAGACGTCAGCTGAATGCCTGATATACTGAATGCTGCTCCCACCTATCACTCAAAGCAGACAGTTCTTAATTATGTCAAACTTTGAGCCTTACTACAGTTTAGATGGTGAGTGACATAAAAAAAAAAGGTTTTATTTTTTTCTACCGGGCTGTAAACATGTTTGTCTCTGCTGTAAAGTTTCAAGATGGGAGTCTATGGTGATTTACCTGCTTTTAAAGCTATCCTCCAGTGGCCCTTGAAGGAACTGCTGCTGTTTGGCACTTCTATGTTGACTTCATTTCAGCCCCACAGGCCGCCTCTTGCTCAGACATGATAATTGATAATGATCCAATGTGCTGAAAATCTCTTTTGACTATGAAAAGTCAGAGTATCACCAAAAATCCGTATGATTCGTCCTCCGAGGACCATGGCCCATGAAGCCAAATGCTGTTGCAGTATTGCGTGGCTATTCATTCAGTTGCTAAGTTGTTCAGATATCTCGCTCTGTAAATACCAACCAATGAACAGATGGAAAAGAAAAAAAAACATATAAAAGGCATTGATTTGTCCCTGCATGCTTCACTTGTATTTAGAGCAGTTTGCTGTGTCATTTTTGTCAATACAGAAAGTTGAAAAATAAGATGTCAGAGGTGCTGCTGATGAAAACTTTTCTGTTCTTTTGTTCTGGCCAAATATGGCAGAACAAAAGAACCCTGTGATTGAAAACACCAGATTACAGGAAATTAAGGTGAAGTTTTGCAGAAGCAGCCACAGTTTAAAGACAGCGGGGCCCATGCTAGACTTTTAATATTTTATGGCTGCTGTTCAAAGGGGTCACATATTAAATTTTATCAAGTAACAATATATTAGGAAACCTCAAATGATATTTTTCTTAAAAAACAAAAACCCCAGCAACAAAGAGCTAGTGATGTCCTGTAGTCCACCCCCCTCCCCATGAGGGTGTGTGGATGAGATCAAATACAAAGCATCCCTTCCATAGGATCTAACAAATACACCATCACCTATTGATCCCCATACTGCACACACCCATCTGCCAGCCCACTTCGCAGCACTCCAGCAGAACCTTTCTGTCATCTATTATTGAAGAGAAAGCCTCAGGACCTGAGGAACAGCCACTGACTGATTGAACTCCTTTGTGTGAACTTGAGGCCAAATGTCTGTCACTAAGTCTACATTTGCATTTATCTGATATGAAGGTTTTGCCATTAGAGTAGTTTCTTAAAGGTTGGAAAGGTTTTGGAGACAGAACTTGTGTGAGCTTCCACTTAGAAATACAGTCAAATTTTTCTAAAGAACAGTCATGAATAGTGATGTACGCGACACTCACCGGCCACTTCATTAATTAAGCCTTGCTAGCACTGGGTTCGCTCCTGCTTTTCCCTTCAGAACTGACTTAATTCTTCATGGCACAGATTCAACAAGGTGCTGGAAACATTCCTCTGAGATTTTGGTACAAATTGACATGACAGCATCGCACAGATGCTGCACATTTGTTGGCTGCACATCCATGCTGCAAGTCTCCGGATCCACCACATCCCAAAGGAGCTCTATCGAGGTGAGATTTGGTGGCTGTGGAGACCATTTGAGTACAGTGAATTCATTGTCATGTAGAAGAAACCGGTTTGAGATTATTTGACCTTTCTGTTATGGAACATTATCCTGCTGGAAGCAGCCATCGGAAGGTGGTTACACTGTGGTCATAAAGGCACAGACATGGTCAGCAACAATACTCAGTTAGGCCGTGGTGTTTAAACAATGCTCAGTTGGTACTGAGGGGCCTGAAGTGTGCCAAGAAAATCCCAGCAGATCAGCAGTTTCTGAAATACTCAGACCAGCTTGTCTGACACCAACGTTCAAAGTGACTCTAACGGTCTTTCTTCCCCGTTCTGATGCTCAGTTTGAACTACGGCAGGTCGTCTTGACCATGTCTACATGCATAAATGCACTGAGTTGCTGTCATGTTTGGCTGATTAAATATTTGCGTTAACAAGCCGTTAAACAGGCGTACCTACTAAAGTGGCCCGTGAATATAATTGTCAAGCATGTGCATACTCGGATCAGAAGTAGGAATCAAACAGTCAAGACTGGGTAACTAAGGAGGAAAATTGGATAGCTACCCTGGAGCCAATGACTCTCAGGGCTGCCTGAGGCTCAGTTCACCATGTGGCAATTAGTCTATAATTTTAATTTTTTGAGGCCCCTTTGTGTAGACCTCCCATTGAGTATAAAGTCTAGTTTTTAATCCTGTTATTTCAATTTATACTTAATTAAGTTTGTGCTTGAAAGGTCAGTCCAAAGATTTTACACATGAAGTAGCATTTAGCCTGTGAAAAAGTTTGTTTGTTTTTTTACCTTTTTTGTACAAGCAAACATTTACTTTTCAGGCTCCTGTTGGACAATTTATATATATACTGTAAATACACTCTACTGCCAAAAGTATTCACTCTACCATCCAAATCATTGAATTCAGGTGTTTCAGTCACTTCCGTGGCCACAGGTGTATAAACCAAGCACCTAGGCATGCAGACTGCTTCTACAAATATTAGTGAAAGAATGGGTGGCTCTCAGGAGCTCAGTGAATTCCAGCGTGGTACCGTGATAGGATGCCACCTTTGCAGAGTCCTGGCCTCAACCTGATAGAACACCTTTGGGATGAATTAGAGCCTGTGAGCCAGGCCTTCTCATCCAACATCAGTGTCTGACCTCACAAATGCGCTTCTGGAAGAATGGCCACAAATTCCCATAAACACTCCTAAACCTTGTGGAAAGCATTGCCAGAAGAGTTGAAGCTGTTATAGCTGCAAAGGGTGGGCCGACATCATATTAAACCCTGTGGATTAAGAATGGGATGTCACTCAAGTTCATGGGTGTGTGAAGACAGATGAGCGAATACTTTTGGTGACATAGAGTGTAATCAATATAATCATGAGATGTTTTGCAGAAATAAATTCTTTTATTTGTTTTGCATAATTGCTCAGCAGTCTCTGACAATGGCTTGCTGAAATTTACATCCATTCCTGCATACAAATTTCCTTCAGCTGAATGATGCTCTTGTCCTGCCTGTGCACCAGTCATGCCAACCCCGACTATAGTCAAACAACTCTATATTTGATTTGTCTGTCTGAGGACATAATTCACACGGACTGCTTCCATGCACTCGGTAAATTTTTGTTTTCTTCTAATGTTCGGTTTTAGCTTTTCACCGGCCACCTTCTTTGGGGGGCCAAACCTGTGCTCTCTCTTTTTGATTGTAGACATATATGCTTTGACAGAAACAGGAGTAAGAGTTACCTGCAGATCCTGGATTGAGTGCGTGGGTTTCTCAGAGACTTCTTCTCACATCAAACATTTTGTTCTAGGGCTGAATTTGCTGGGGCTGAACAATCTGTAGCCGTTTGGAATCTACGACAAGATTCTTCTGTCAGTACAAAGATTCATTTAAAAAATATCTTTTTGAATCCATTGCCAACCTTACAGGCATCCACAGTCTATTTTCCTTCAGGCTTTAGAGAGCTCTTGAGATCTTGGCATTATAACACCACAAAGAAAAGAGCAAGCACATGAATGTTTCAATTAAATCAGGTTTCATTTATCACTCCGTAATTGTTGGCACCTAATCTGCAACCTCAGATTCAAATTTATGGCTTGACATTGTGATGAATTTAGTGCAGTTACTTTTTCTGTTTGATTTTTTTTCCTCTTTTGTTTAATTAATTATGGATATGACTACTACAATGTCAGCTTTACGTGTCATTTAGTAAATTAGCTTCATCTTAAGGCACGGTTTTAAAGAGTTTTTGCTTGCTTATATGTGCTGAAAGGGCAAAGAATTTCCATGAGACATGCTTTTTATCGCATTACTGTAAATTCGTGAGGACATGGCTGCAAACGACGCTGGTCCGTGATTTCAAAAAATTCACCCAAAAACTTGCCTTTACTTTCAAAATGGAATCCCCACAGAAATGAAAGACCTCACAGTGCAGGTGAAGCAAACACGTGCGACACTGCCACCGTTCTCAGCACTGACATTTCGGAGACTTCGCACACAGTCCAAATAGGGTGGCAGTGGGGCTGAAAATCCAAAAGTGTTTCAGCAAAGAGAAACATCATGGTGAAAGATAAACAGACCAGCACAGTGACTTGCAGAATGCACAGCCTTTTACCATGTCTGTACGAGTGTGTATGTGTGCGTCACACTTTGTGTGTGTGTGTGTGTCCCTCACACAGGCGTAGTAACAAGCTTAGCAAAGCAATCTCATCCTTGTCCCTCTTTGCAGAGCTCAAACCTCGGTCCTGTGTGCCTATTTTCCCCTTAAAGTGCCTAGCATGTCTGCCAGAGTGTGTAACTTGCCACATGCTATGTTGTAGCTCCTGTTTCTCTGGAGCTTTTTTTTTTTTTTTTTTGGTTGTCCACATGGAGTCAGATAAGCACAGATTTCCAAAGTGGTGACAAAACCTCCATATATAGGATCGATACAAATGGCCCGTTATTAGATGTGATTGGAGTGGGTTGTTTGGGGACTTTTCAGCAATTGGATAACTCCCCCTACAGAACTCAGTAATCGATCTGAAATCACCACACAGCAGATGCATTGAATTCTCCAGCTATTTCTCATTCCACTCGATGATGCCATACTGTGCTTCTGTGACCAGCTCTCGCAAAGGGAGTCTTAGTTCCACCCTTCAGGCCGTAGATATAAACTTCCTGCTCAGAGACAAAGAAAATCTGCTTTGCTTCCGCAGCTTTAGCAGGCTGAATCTGCACATGTGATCCTTACAGTTCTATGGCTATTATGTATTTGGCATCCAGCTGGCTACGCGTGATCTTATCTTGCATTTGCAGTGCGTATCTTTTCTTGCCCCGGCGAGGCAGGTGTTTTGGCTTTCCATTTGTTTTCTCATTCCTAGGAATTCAGTGCACTGGAGCTGCATATTAAGGAGTGCAATCAGACTCTGCACACGCTCATAACCTGAGTGTCATGAGGACAGATGATGGCTCAGACTTCACAGGCTCATGCGGTAATGGCTGCTATAGTATTACATGTCATAACACCCATTCCACTTTGGAAAGGAAAGTGATGGGGGTTAGAGAAACTGGAATGTCCTCGCTGTTATTGCTGAAAATGTGGAAGATATGGAGCATTCAGTGTGATAACCTTGCATGTTAAGATGCACATTTTCAAGGTCATTTAAAAAAAAAAAGCAAGGTAGGAAGGACAGTCTGGCTATTTAAAACAGCTGTTTACATTAATACTTAAAATGAGAGCAAACAGCTTAATTGATACGTGAACTGCATCCACTATATCCATGTGCAACTGATCTTCTTTATCTCAAAGTGTCGTCGTGTGCCGTGTGAACAAACAAGCTTGAGCTCATAAATGATAGCAAAGTCTGTCTTTTAATATTTAATGAAATAGGTGTAATAACATGAAGCTCGGCGCATTTTCTGCAATAGATACGCACAATGGATTTGCATCAAATGTGTTCCAGCGTGATATTATCCGAATATCTAAAGTTCAGCGTCTTTACACGTGCTCAAAGCTGTATTACTGCTAATGCAAACTAAAAATCTTCAACACCTGCTGCATCACATCAAAAGCATTGAGCGTCTTTTGTTGCAAAGAAGCCACGGGAAACAAAAAGTGTTTGTCTATGAGGTTAGCGCCAGCTGGGATCACACAGACTGCAGAGAGAGAGCTATAGCAGCTCTCGCTCTTTGTCACCGTCTAGACAGACAGAGAAGTTTGCGACAAGCTCTGAACACTAGTTTCTACACGCCTCCCCCCGTTGACTTTGAGAGGTATTTGTAAATGCTCTGATTGTTATTACTATTGTAAATAAATAATATTTTGCTTTTGCTTTTTGTTTTGTTTCAGCAGCTGGTGCTTCATGCACTGTGTTTTTTTTTTTTCTTCCATGCATTCTGTGACTTGTCTCTTCTGACTTACCAGAACAGCACCGTCTCCGTGTTCTGGTACCTCTCAGTTTATAAATTAAGCACCAAATGAGAATGCAAATCATTTATAAGGAATATAAATGAAAGGTAGATGCTTCTTGTAATATCAGAAGGGCTTTGAGAGTGGCAGGAGGGAGTTTATTTAATGCAAAGCACTTTATTCCTGACTTTTTCCCCACAATCCATGAAAAGTAGAAATGCGTGACAAAAATAGTGTACTGTAAATATTTAAAAGACCCGTTTCGCTTTTTTGTTTTGGAACAGAGCTTGGGGGATAAGATACGGGTCTGTTGCACTGACTGTATATACACTCAGAGTTAACTCAAAGTTAATCAAACATGGGAATGAATTAATTGTGTGCTAAAATGAATCAAAACGTGTGAATTGTATGTGCATGCTATAATTTTTTGTGTGCTCCAAGTACTCCAACTGCTACTGCTGAACTCCATATAAAATCAAGCAAAAAAAAAAAAAAGACACCTTATTATATTTCTAATTTTTTTATGTACCAGGACTCAGCGTGTCTTAAAGTGGGGTAAATACAACCTCAGATGAAAAACAAGACATGACACATTACAGGTCTGGAGTATTTTGGTGTATGTTAACACAATACCAAGGAGCAAAGACATCAGAAATTATCTTAAAGAAGCAACTGATGCTGCTCATCAATCTGGCAAGAGTTATAAGGCCAAACAAGTGTATCATTCTACAGTGAGAAAGATTAGTCACAAGTAGGAAACATTCAAGAGAATTCCCAATCTTTCCAGGATTGGATGTCTTAGTAAATTCACCCCAAGGTCAGACTGTGTAATGCTCAGAGAAACTGCAAAACCCCTCCAAAAACCCTAAGAGTTACACCTTAGACACTACAGGCCTCAGTTAGCATGTTAAATGTTAAAGGTCATGACGGTACAATTAGAAAAAGGCTGAACAAGTATGGCTGGTTTGGAAGGACTATCAGGAGAAAGCCTCTTCTCTCTAAAAAAACATGGCAGCATGGCTTAGGCTTGCAAACGTGCACCTAAACAGAGACTTTTTTTTTGGACAGATGAGAACAAAGTGGAGGTGTTTGGACATAATGCACAGCGCCATGTTTGGCAACAACCAAATACAACACATCAGCACAAACACCAACTGCCCAGCACGGTGGTGGAAGAGTATTGATTTCGGCTTGCTTTACAGGCACGAGACCTGAGCACCTTGCAGTTATTGAGTCGACCGTGGACTCCTCTGTATACCAAAGTATTCAAATGTAAGGCCGTCTGTCTGACAGCTAAAGCTTGGCTAAAATTGGGTCATGCAACATGACAGTGATCCCAAGCACAGCAATCAAAGTCCAGACCTCAACCTGACTGAAATTCTGTGGCAGGACTTTAAGAGAGCGGTGCATAAATCAATAAACGAATGCCTGCAAACATCACGAGTAGGACAAAATTCCTACACAACGATGTGACAGATACAGTAAATAATTACTTCAAGTTATTGCTAAAGGTACTTCTGCAAGCTACTGAATCGTGGAGTGTAGTTAGATTTCTATACACTGCTTTTGCATTTTTGTTAAATAATGACACGGTGTAATATGTGTTGTTCTGAATCTGAGGTTGTATTTACTTGATTTTAGGACCTGATGTTTTCTGTATTATGTCCTGATATATAGAACTTTAGAACTGAGGGTGTACTTTCTCTTTACCATGATTGCACATACAAGTATTGCACACAAATTAATGATATACAGGAATAAATGAATCATATGGTGTGCTCAAATGAATCAAAATACGCACAAATTTGATCTCATGTGCATGCAACAACTTTTTGTCTGCTTGTTGTAAAATGTGTCCTTTTTTGTCCTCGTGTGTGCCTGACAGGTATCTGTATACATACACGCGTGCTATTATCACCAGTATCTATTGCCAAGCATTTCAAGGACATGAATTCAGTGGCATACAATATTTAAAGCTGCGCAGACCAAGTGCCACAAATACATGTAAACAATAGCTCATAATATCTGTGATATCTTGCTGGTGGTTTTATAACACAAAAAAATAAATCACTTAACTCTTCAACTGTCTGTCACTATCTGTCAAATTGCCTGCTGGTTTTCAGAAAACAGTCTGTCCTGAATGAATTTGAGACAATCAGAGTGAGCCGTCATTTGTAATCAAAGCAGGCTACAGTAGCATCCACTGCTAATGCAAAAATGTTTTTTGTTAACTTGTTTCCCAAGCCAACGGCCAACATTTCCAAACTTCAAAGAACCGCTTTCACGCCCACATTCTACTGCGAATCAAATAAGAGATAGAATATAATTGCAGCATATGAATTATTCAGTTGTGGAGTTTATGATAAGACACAATTCTTATCAGGGCTTTCCCTCAAGGTCCTGCAGACTGCTTTTCCCATTTTGTATGGCTGGCTGCTTGCACAAAGTTCTGAGGTCTCTATCTTCTTGCTCCCCTGCGTCTTCTGATGCTCACCAGGAGAACAAAGTCAGCAGAATTCACACTGATTGACTGACACCAAGTTACTGCCAATACAGGCTGCCAATACAGGCTGCACGCTCTGCAACAATGTGGCTCTGTAGATTAAGACTTCACCCTTCAAAACACACAATATGGAAAGGAGACAGGTTTTGCATTAATTATTAAAATGTAACATCACTCTACCCTTAATAAGCCATGTTTACAGTGATGAGGAGCAGGGTAGGAGGTGGAGAGAGTCCAAACAGAGAATTCACAGTGGAGACAATTTATGATCGGGTGATGCCGTATGGAATAATCTGTGTAACTGTATTGTTATTAAGAGCATGGTGAACTACAGACACCATTCGTGAAAGACATAATAACAGCCTCGAGCCCTTTTTTCTTTTTTGTTTTTGAACACGTCTGTCCGGAAAACAGGGATCTGTGAAATCTTCAGCTCTTTAAAGCACAACGAGAGTTCTCCCCTGTGTGTGCAGTTTTTCTAAGTGTTGTGCCTGTAAAGCGATTTTTTTCCCCCCTCCCTCCACTTAATCTATTGTTGAGAAGCTTATACTACAGGGTTTAACAATGACCTCAACAAACTCTTCTCTTTCCCTGGCACTCTGTGACTACTTGGGAGAGTTACCATACTTTGCAGCTTACTTTACTTCAGAACTGTCTATCCTGGGCTCATATCAAAGGGATAGAGTTTCTTAACTGCTGCCCGATTTTCTCAAAAGAAAAAAGAATCCCCCTACTATTCTCTGCACCAAAAAGTCACCTCCAGATATATCTCATATACATCAAAAAAAAAAAATGGAGGTGTATTTCACAAAGGAGGAAAGGAGTTGTGTGCTATCATTAACTCACATATGCCTATCTTGAATTGATAGATGAGACAGGTCTTCAAATTTAACGTGCGGTGCTTTCTCCTGATATATCAAATCCATCCCTGTCATCTGAAAGTTTGCATTCACCCTGCGATGATGGCCCATGGCTTCAAGGCACTCAGAAGAGATCATAGACAAAGCAGAGTCAAAGCTGGGTATTAAACGGACTCGGAATCCATTTCACTTTTGGCACTGCCTGCCAGACAACTTTGTTCTGATATAGAGAGGTGACCTCGGCAGTTAAGTGCCTGAGATGACTGCGGGGGTCAGCGCTTTTAGAAGTCTTTCACACATGTTGGAGAGACCTTTAAGGGCATCTATTTTATGTGCAAGAAAGGATTCTTTTGGCCACTGCCCCACGAGCACAGCCTCATAGTAACTCACTACAATGGACTGATTGACAGATGAATACAGCTGGAGTGGGGCCTGTCTTCACTCTCGGGACTCTGTGACACTAACTTGTTAGATATTTTGATAGCAATCACCCCAAGGTTCTGAATGTTATATTGTTTTTAGTCTACTCAAAACCAGCAGTTACAGAAAAATAATAATGACTTCATGTCCTCCGGTTGATTCTTCTTGTCAGGTACTCTGGTACAAGCTCTGACTTTCCTTCTACCTTGAATGACTGAAGGAAGTTGGGCATTTTTTGTCAGTCAGTATCTTAAGATCTATATATATCTTTTATCATGGCTTTCACTAATTCTCTAAGCCCTGAGTGACAGGTTCCTTTACTGAGCAAAATGTTAATTGAAAGAAAATAACAAAAACACTTTATTTATGATGTGACATATGATATTTATCCGGAGATAAAAGGATAATCAAGTCTAGACACGCCATGGTAAAGGTAGTGTTGGGTAAAATACATTACAAAGGAACAATGTAATCACACTATAGTGAATCAGTTATGTTGTTACTTGTGGTTGTTCAATTGTCTGCTCACTTGTACTACAGTCAGCGGGCTTCTGCTTGTGTGGAGGGTGCAGAAAGAAAGTTGAGCACCCTACAACTTTGAAGGAGTGGACATATGGATGTTGCTTTCATTTTTACTGCACAAAAGGACGAGAAGCTGAAGTTGAAGTACAAACTTTGGCCAGGCTAGAAACATCTATCCACTGCTGCTAACGTGAAATCGACTCGTTGCGAGCATCTGCAGAGACAGCGTGCTAACACAAAGTTCGTAGCAAAGAACCTCGGACCCAGAGGGATGGGAAAGGTGAGTGTATGCTGAGCCCAGCCAAGCAACAAAAGCTTCATTTTTTAGCAGGTTAAAAAAAAGAGTTTGTAGCATTGGAGCCTCCATTTCCACAGATGATGATTCCACAGTTTTCAACTTTGCTGTTCGCTTTGTGTTAAAGTCTAAACACTGAAGGAAAGATCTTGTGTTTGTCTGCATTAGGATAAAGATTTATGTTAGTGCAAATGGTTTAATAAATTACTTTTTGCAATTATATAATATAGCACATTACTTTTTTGAGTAATAATTCCAACATTGGCTAAAGCTAAAGAAAACACTGTTCTTTGACCTTTACTGTCATGGGCAAAAGAAGAACTGCTTGGTTACTTGATTGTGGTCATGTTTGAAAGGGAAACATGCAGCATGTTGGTTAGTGTTAGTCAACTAACGGGTAATGCCGTTAATTGTCTCTTGCTTTAGGTCAATAAAAAAAAGTACCTCCTTAATAGTGTAGAGCTTTATACAAACCAAGCCACTGAGACTAGTACCCCATAGATATGTACTAGGATCAATGGGGCAGTTCCTCAGGGCCCAAACAGCAGGAGAGCCCCAGTTTATGGCCCCTTCCTCCACATTACACTATATGCATATATTTGCTACATACATTTAAAGTGGACGATTATAAAAGTTCATATTTAATATGAACCGGACTGTGGTTGCTGTCCATGGTGCTGATTAAACGCTGGAGTGATGCTATTATTTTTACATTTACACTGAATGTGTGTGTGAATGTATGAATGTAATGTGTATGTGTGTGTGTGTGTGTGTGTGAGAGAGCGCAAGAGAGATAGTGTGTTTGCCCAGCATGGTGGTAAGACGCTACAAAAATAGCTGCCCCGGGCTACGTCCTGGTTTGCCAGAATTGATTGATTCACAATAAAAGCGGTACTTCGGGTTAGCTAACTATTTAAGTTGGCTAATATTTAGAAACCCTTCAAACATCATCAGACTAGGACCCATTTCTGCTTATGGTCACCAGAACAGACAGTTCAGAAAGGGTTTTCACATATTCCAGGGCACATCAATTCCTGCTGGAGCGACATGTCAAACTCTTGGTTTTAGCCCCAGGTGGACTCTTGTGCTCTACAGGATGTCCCACACCATCAGACAGTTTAAGGCTGCTGTCAGGCTCTATATGTTATTCTCATGCTTCTCCTGCCCAAGGCCATAGAGCCAAACGCCCGTGTTTGCTTTTAGCACTTCAAGGTCCTTTGGATCCCCACTAAAAGTGAGGCGCTTGAATCTCAAAGTGTTGACCTATAGAGGTCCCTAGATATGCATTCTAAAGCACCTCCTGCCTACACTGTGTAACTCCATGACAGGCCCACTCTGTGGTATTCAGGGCTAGAGACCTTGACAGGAAAGGGCTTGATCTCCCATGACACTGTAGCTTTCATTCTGGTGCAGGTACTGTACTCTTCACCTGACCCCTTTTAAAACAGGAGACTTTGATCCCAAACTTTTCTATTACTGACTTTATAAAGACACAAGTCATGTTAGACACACACACTAGTTAGGCTGAAGGAAAAAGTTTGAAGATCAAACAATTTTGAAGTTCTGTAAAAAAAAAAAGTATTAAACAAAACATGTACAGCACAGAATACACAGTGTTCTGTATGATTTTTCAAAGGGAATCTATAATAAGGAACCATCAACACCACAAAACACTCATTACTCATAGTTAATAAATGGTAAGTTCTCATTATATAAAAAATATCTTAAGTCACTGAGGTGCTTGGAAAGTATTTCCTTTCTTTATAAGACCTCTAATGAATTTCTTTAATATGGTGTTGAACCTGGTTGCATTCAGCTTCTTCATGCCTCTGTAGTAAAATGACATTGAGTTAGACTTCTTCAAAGACCAGATAGGGAGCTCAAAGCAGCATATTTATTCACTAAGGCTTCACATACGCTGCAGTAGCATTTAAGTACGACAAAGTGTGAATTACTTTGTCAAAAACAAATGTTTCAAGTGAGATGACTCAAGGAATTATAGCAAGACACAACTAAAAGGAATCTTTGAACAATGGAAGAAAGAAATCAGAGGCCATATGATAAAAAAAAAATAAAATTTACTTGGTGAAAACAGTGCAACAAAGCGTGAAAAGGAAACTTACACAAAAGCAACAACAGACAATAGAGAAATAAAGTGACAAGCCAAAGAGATATTTAAAAAAAAATCAAACTCAACTGAAAAAATTCACTTTTCTCTCTTAACCATTTCTTTAATTCGCAACATCAAACAGCCTCACATGACGTCAAGTCAAATTACCCTTATTTGAACCGCTTTTTTCTTTTTGATTTTACCAAAAAGAAAATAGAAAAACGTTACTCCAACTCTCCCAGACTTAATAAATCTCCCATCTCTCAGCGCCTCCAGCAAGATCTCTGGATAATAGCATTCAATTTGTATGTGCAAACTTAACAGAGCTCACACTTGATGTGGTCATACGGCACCTTTTGAGTAATGAAAAAGCCATAAGGATCCAAGTCTGTGCAAATGAAAGTGTCAGGGACAATTTATTGTAAAAAACAATCTAATCTAATTCAACTTTTAACAAAACTGAGTTATTTCTAGTTACCCACAGCGTCTTTAGATGAAAACATTTCATGAAGAAATATAATAAAAACAGAAAAAAACCAACCCTAATGGCTACTGATGGTACAATAAAAGACTCAAATCAATAGAGGGGCACTTCTTGGAGGGAATCCAACACTTAACCACATCACTTGGCTCAAATTGCTCTGACACAAAAAATTATGAGTAGACAGCAGTCTAAAGAGAAAGCTAAGGTCACATCCTATAAACAGAGCGTTGGCTTGCTGAGCAGAGCGCTTAAACCCATGGACTTGGGCAGATAACAACCAGAACTGGGTGTCCTGCTTAAGAGGCTACAGAGGCTTTTTAAATGCGCAAGTAATTAATACACGGGGGTTAATGATTATGATACAAAAGGCTGGCATTTATTTAACTCTCACACACAGTAAACCCCCTGGAAACAGGCACGCATACATGCACTGGCGCACACATACACAGGAAAGGGGAAACCTTCAAAAAGATTTTACACACGGTGTGAATTGTAAGTCTTGTATTTGGTCTGCAGGGAGCTGTATGACAAACTGCGTGACAACTATTAGCATTTAAGGTGGCAACCACACAAATCACCACTGTTGAACACAGTGGAAACGGATGAGCTCCCTGCATGTTAATGGAAGCTCAGCGGAGGATAAATAATTAAAGACAGCATTACATAATGAATGAACTTCCTTCAAATGAGAATTGTTGAATGGCGGTGGGTTGAAGGAGGATAAGAAGCAGAAAGGCTCAGTGAGAGTTTGACAGTACAGGGGACCCAGGAGACTGATGTGGCCAAGTGTGCCCAGGGCCTAGAACTGCAGGCATGAGATCAGAAGGAAAATATCTCTCACATGAAGGAGGGACTGACATGAGAAAAGGGGGGAAGAGGAAGAGGAGAGTGAATGTGTGGAGAAGAGGGAAAGAAACAAACAGCTCCGTGATGCAAAGGTGCTTGGCTGGGATGTATCTGTCTGGTAGCTGGTTGATTCTTTTTTTTCACCTTGATTAACACAGGAAATTAACAGGGGCTGTATGTGAGGCCTTGAGGCAGAAAAGACCCTCAGAGACCAGACAGCGTGCCTGAAAATTGAACTATGCCTTAGGTAAAATTATGATTTAAAAAAAAAAAGATGGAAAACGCTTGCTACATAGCAACTACATGTGCAACTGAGTCATTTATTAAATTGTTGCTCCAAGCGGGGGATTTCGGTTATGGTACATACCTGGAACTAACACGAGTATGTAGAATAATCAGATCACAGGGAGACATCGCATTAATGTTATTTGACAAATTACAGTATGTGGCAAATCTGTAAAATCAGGTATGAGCAGTGAGTAGAAAATCAGCTTTTATTTTAAATGAGCCAATCTGATGATAAAAACATTCACATTGTCTCCGTTTATAACATTCTCCAACATAATATAATGATCTATGAAGCGCCTAATAAAACAGTAATATCTTAGCTTTAATATACTGACATGGGATATTTCAACTGGATATTATTTAAAGGTACAGTAAGTAATTTCTTAGGTTATTTAATAGAAAAAAAGAGAATGTACTCATAAATTTACACTGATTAGAATGCAATTACATCTTCCAATAAACTGATTAAATCTCATAAATAATTTTAGCTCTTTCAAACTATATATGACCATTTAACATTTGAACGTGTATGTATATTTGTGTATACTTTCATTATATTTTTCTTATTATATCTTTAGCCCCCTCCTCTTCAATTGCCTTCTCCACCACTGCTCTCTCTCCTCCCTCATTTCCACCTCATCTTCTTCCTCCTCACCTCAAGCCTCATCTCCCCAACTGAAGTCAGGGCTCTAACGCACAATAAACATGCTTATTTATTCCAGTTACTTATTGTCAGAGTAGACATGTGACCCAGACAGCTGACAACAAGTCGGCTAAACAACAACAGCTGGTTATAAGCTAACATTATGCCAGCTAATGTTAGGCTTTAAAATCACATTTTCCCTCTCATAAACAGTTTGATTACATTCTCATATCGTATGAGCGTTTAATCGTATCCAAGTCCAACAACGTTTCATCCACTTCAAAGAAAGTTTCGCCAACAGCAGCTAACAGCGGCAAAAGCAGCAGCGCTTACTGACAGAAAAGCTCAGGATATCCTCACCTCAGCATTGCTGTCAATGTACAGAAGTGAGCTTCACTGACTCATCGGCTCGTATCGGACTCCTTTCACAAAGTTTTTCAGCCTCCTCCAGAGTGGACACCTGACATATTGACAGCCTAAACTCACTACAGAACGGCAGCCAGAGTTTTTGAGGCAACTCGGGGGGTAAAAGTGTAAAACACTGCAAAATATTTAATGCTTTTTATTCCTGATTTATTTATAGTATTGATATTATTCAAATATATTAAAATATAGTGTGTACAAAAATGTTTTTATCCACAAACAGCACTGGCTGACCACAGCTGTTATCGGGTACGGTCTAAATTGAATGTTTTTGATCTCTCTTGGCTGACTAAAACATGTTTGTCCTGCAGCAGTCACTGTAGCTATGATTATGCACTTGAATTGGGAGGGGTAAGAAAACAGAACTCAGCTGACCGCAATTTGCAATTTAATCTAGTGTGTACTCACACTAGGCAATCCATAGTGGGCCTGAGCAGGTTTGGTCCCCAAAGTTCAGTTCATGTGGCCGGTGCGATCGCTGCATACTGAGCTCCTGGGAAACTCGAAGAGGTGAGCCTGGGCCATTCATTTGGACATGGTATGCATGTAGTGTGATTGCTAATTGCACCCAAGCACAGGAGTCTCTGAAAATTGCTGTGTTAAGTAATTAACAAATCTATAAGGCATGGGTGAGGACAGTGTGTCACCGCTTCAAAAGAATTGCTCCAATTAAGCCACTAAATGCATAAAATCATGAACCTTGTGCCCTGCAGGAGTGTGTGTGTGTGTGTGCGTGTGTGTGTGTGTGTGCGCGTGTGTGTGTGTGCGTGTGTGAAAAAGAGAGAGTGCGAGCATATGAGAAAGAGTTGAGATGCTGGGACATACTGAAGTGTACTTCGGCCCAGAACGTTAAACGCAGTGTGAGCGCAAGCCAGTGGAGGAGTGTGCAGGAGGGACTGGTGATGCATGGCACGGTACAAGGCAGCCATGCCTAGTGTGAGTACACCCTTAAACTAATAAACTCCTTAATAGTGATTCTTAACTATTTTATGAATTTGCTGAAAAGTAAGAACTTTCCTCCTGCAAGTGGGCAGATCTCAGTATTGATCTGCCTCGCTGTCATGAACTGAGCCTCCTCAAAGTCATCTCAACAAATCTCTGTTAACTGTTACACCATATCCACTAACACTAGCAAGCTAGAATCATCTAAAAAATAGCTTTGAGTGGCTAAACAGTTTTATTTAACAATGGCATTTATACTAAATACCAATCAATACTAGCCCTGCGATAGACTGACTACTTGTCCAGGGTATCGCTCCCTCCTCCGGTAAGCATGCATCTAACAGGCAGGGACCCGTAGTAAGCCTGTAAGAGAGATAAAGGCTTCGCTGAGGAGTGAAAAAGAGGGAGCCACGATGGATGGATTGGATGGCTCTCAAAGGGATGACACAGGATTTTCAGGATCAAATCCAAAAGGTGAGCAATAGAAATTTTTGTCAGTTTGATAAATGTAAAACTGGAAAACAGTTTTAAAACCCACAGGTGGATC
The DNA here is from genome assembly GCA_034780415.1 of Cichlasoma orientale. Classification (NCBI taxonomy): domain Eukaryota; kingdom Metazoa; phylum Chordata; class Actinopteri; order Cichliformes; family Cichlidae; genus Cichlasoma; species Cichlasoma orientale. Next base: position 44,282 of record JAVDPK010002774.1, on the reverse strand, counting down.
TTTAAAATAGCCTGTGGCCTACAAGTTTTTGGGAGGTAGAACACAACTGGCCTGTCCTTTGGTGTGGTTGTTCCCACTGGAAACAGCTTCTTAAAATGGGGGCCACCAACAAATCTGTGGCTCTCTTTGCCATAACACACTCCTGTTGCAGATTTCTTTGCATTCCATTTGACCCATGCTGTAACTCCTGCTGCTGGGTGCGCAACTCTGCCAGACACTTACCAATATGCAAAACTTCTCTGTATCTTTCAGCTCACCCTTTTTCATTTCTGTCCATACTCGCTGCTCCACTCTCACTCTGATCTCATGTCCCCCCATCTCCTCTGGCCCTTTTCCATTGTCCTTCAGGTGGTTGCCTCACCTCCCAGGAATGTTAATGCTCCCAGCCTAAGTGAGGCTCTCTCTGATTGGCTGGCAATCACAGGTCTATCTTAGGAGTGGACTGAGCAGTTGTTACTTGTTTAGCTCATTAACTGGGCGATCAAGGACAGAGGATAGTGTTAAAAAATACTAAAACAAGTATTTTCTACAATAAAAGCATGCAATAAAGAGGTTAAAAGCACACAAAAAATATACAACATCAAAACTCAATAAAACCAAACAATAAATAAACACAACAAACCTAAAACACAATCAAACTACTTCCACTGGATGACACTTCTACCAGCCTGTTGATCTAACCAAAATAATGTTAAGTCGTGATGGAGTGTCAACGTTTTTTCTCCCACCTCTAGAGTAAAATCAGTTTAGCTCCTGCTAATGCTAACTAGGTTGGTGGTATCGTTAGCATTAGAAGACAACAATCTGACCACCCATAAATTAAGATATTATCTGTCACAGCTTCCTTGTTTCCTTTTTTTAAATTCTTAGTTGATATATTTAAATTTCTGCTTAGGCTTTCTGTTCTAGCATTTGAAGGTTTGGATTACTTTTTTAACTTCTTTATTAGTTTATCATGAGGTAGTCCTAGTAATATTATTAAATCTGTGGTCTATTACAGCGATGAATTTAGTTCAGTGTTGTGCTTTGATTCATGTCTGGTAGTATTAGTAGTCTTGTGCCTTTATCCCTCTGTGTTCCCTTGCTTAGAGTTAGTACTCATTAGTAAGATAAGATAAAATAAGATAAGATAAGATAAGATAAGATAAGATAAGGTTTATTTGTCACATGCACAGTTATACGTAGTACAATGCACAGTGAAATGTATTTTGTACCTGCAGCCGATAACAATTAGTAAAATATATAAATGAAAAGAATAAAAATAAGTAATTTACACTGTACAGAATATAATAATGTAATAATTTACATTGTGCAGTTTAGGGCTCAGAGTTGATGCCTGTATTAGTCTCTTTTGTATAATCATGTTTTTCTTTGGAGGTTAGTTTCTTTTGTATCCTGTCCTTCACTGATTTTTGATGCATGCAGTCATGTGAAAAAGAGTTTAGAAAGAAAAGCTAAGCACAGCCCATGAGTCGATAGCTTGTAGAAGCAATTTCAGCAGCAACAAATTCATCATTTTCTGTGTGACATTCTTTTTTTTGGAGGGATTTTGGCCCACTCTTCTTTACGTTGCTTCAGTCCATTGAGGTTTACCGGGTTTCGTTTACACATACGGCTCTATTAAGGTCCCACCACAGTATTTCAGTCAGGTTAAGGTTTGGACTTTGACTGATCCATTGCACCATCCTGTGTTTTTTATTTTTCAGCCATTCTCTTGTAGATTTGCTGCTGTGCTTGAGATCATTGTCCTGTTGTATGACCCAATTTCAGCCAAACTTTAGATGTCGGACAGATGGCTTCACATTTGACTCTAGAATGCTAGTATTGGTACACAGAGGAGTTCATGGTTGACTCAATGACTGCAAGGTGCAAAAGTCATATGGCTGCAAAACAAGCCCAAATCATCACCTCTCCACCACTGTGCTTGACAGTTGCTGTGTTTGGTTTCTGCCAAACATGTCCACTATGGTCATACTCGTTCAGTTATTTTCTAATTGTGCTGTCATGACTTAACATTTAACATGCTAATTGAGGCCTGCAGGTTCTGATATGTAGCTCTTGGGCTTTTTAGCATTTTCTCTGAGCATTCGGTGAATTTTCTGGGCTGTCCACTCTTGGGAAGATTCTGGCATTGTGTTAACACACCTAAATGCTCCAGACCAGCAAACTGCCCAAACTTCTGCTTTTACAGAGGTGCTCACACTTGGTGATGGTCAGTTAACCAAGTGCATTTGTTTATGACCACCTGGCTGCTACTTACCCTCTTAATTCCTATGGAAGCAGTGAAGGTGTACTTAATCACAGGGCTGCACAGAGTCCTGTAAAAACGTACTTTTTCACATGACTGTGGTTTGAGCATCCTCACTGGCTTCTGAAGTATTCATTGTCAAATGTGTTATAAAAGCATTAGGATTTGTATCACTTATATGCACTGACACACTGAAATAATATTAATGCAAATCTTTTTTACCTGTTAAAACACGCAGTGCTACAGATATCCTTAAAGTGATTTGTTCTTTATATTATATATATATTTATACAAATATATCCATTCATACATTGGTTTCAGGCATTTAAACATGGTGATACTCAGCTGCAATACTAATGATTCCCTTTGTTTTCACAGTTCTTAGAAAAATATCTGGCTGTTTAATAGCAGAATACCCCATCAGGCAGTCACAAGCTTCAAGTTTGTTGCTGAGCACAATTCTCACAATGTGCAGATTTAGGAGTAAGCACCTTATACAGTTAAAGGTGGATTTTCTGATTCTCATGCACTAAAGCTCTCCCTACAGAGGAGACATTTTCCTGCACTGACTGACTGGATATACAGAAGTAATGCTGATGCCGGATAGTTTGGCATCGAGACTGACCAAACCTCTCTTACTGACAAGCACGGTTGAGGTGTGATTTCTACAAAGGATGCAGGTGGAATATAAAACACGACGGACCTGACTCACAAATCATGGAATACTGAGAAGAGTGTTTATTACATATCACAAGAACAATAGTGAAATCAGGTCATAATAATTGTCAAAGGAGCCTAGAGGAAGGAGTGGTGCCAGTTTATCAGGTTGTTTGCCTGTTTTTTTTTCTGATCGTGCTTCTTTCATCATCCTGCCTATTCTTAATGGGCTTGATACTTGAAAACAAGCTGTCCCTGTAGATTTTGTGTGTGATTCTAATATTTAAATTTTGCAGCAACTTTATATATATATATATATTTTTTTTTTTTTTTCCAGTAGACTGCTTTTCTCCTTAATGGATTTGTTTTATGCCCCTTTTTAATGTGCAATGTCTTGCTGATGCTGCAGCTTCCAAGAAAGGCCTTCCAAAGAGGCGAAGTAAAAGACTGCTTTATGCTCCCACTGCTATCCGAGAATCTCTGATATGCTTAATGTTACTCCTTAAGATGTTTTGATTTTGGTAGGATCCAAAAAGAACTGCTTTTCGTTCTTTAAATGGATCTTTGTTGTCGTCTGCAGTCTTTTTCGGAAGCCAAGCTGCTTAGCAGAAGAATAAGATCAGTTTCTTAGCCCCAAATCCATTAATGTCTTTTTTTTTTATAATTAGTTACACATTTTGTTTTAATGCAATCAAAAGGATGAATGAACCTTCGAGAGCCAGTAGAAAGGAGTGATCTTACTGGAGCGACACGGGATTTGTTTGTTGTTATCTGGCTGTGTAAATGCAGTCAGGATGAAGTATTTAAGATGCATGCCTGTGGTTAAGTTGTCAAGAAATGGTTATTTTGTAGCCCACGGTGTCCAGAGATATACATGTATTGATGCTTGTTGTGTAGATAATGCAGGATGAGTAGTTTTTCCGTCAACACTCGAATTATTGCGCCAGTGCTTAGCAGTGCATAAATTCCTAATGAAAGCTAAGGCAAACTTGTACAATGTTTAGTGGAGCATTATAGCTGCAGAACCGAAGAAGTCTTAGAACCAAACAGGATTTAAACTGTTATCATTCAAGTGATTCCTCCAGAAAAAGCAAAACTATAGAAAAGCGAAACCACAGAAGCCATTTCAACAGCCAGTCACGCCGCTCCTCTGAAAGCTCCCTGAGATTTCCCCTAAAGGGAATGTCAGAGTTCTGCTCCAAAAGCACTTTCTAATGAACTATAATTACCTTTCATACCTCTTCTTCATCTCATTTCAGGTGTGGCTTACAATTTCTTTCATTATACCCTCACATTTTCATTCAGCATGTTATATGTAATTTGCTCTGACCTCTGCTCTACAGAACAACCTTCAGCTTCCACATACAACCATTAATCCTCTAATTTCTCCATGCCAAGTTCCCTGTGTGCAGCCATGTATGGAGCCAGTGGGGAACGGTGGAAAAATGAATATCCACCAGCAGTGCTTTTCCTCTTAAAACCTATGACATTTTGGACCCTATAGATTTCTTTGTATTTTTGCTGGAATCATTGAGTCCACAGTGTCCTTTGTGGTCATTTCTTCCAGACAATGACTTGTTCTGGGCTAATTTTCTTTTTCCACACAGTCTAGCACATGAAGTCAAAATGATTACTGGTAGCACCTTTGACCTTGACTCTTTTATGCCATTACCTCTGGGAACAGTGTGCTCTGCCAAAGAGTAAAGGTGATTGGGATTTATGCATCCCTATCAAAATTGTCTAAGTTCATTTATTTCATTTAATTAAATGTTTTTCCCATTTTCCTTTTAATGCACTTTTCTGATTATTTTGGGTATCCCGTGTTCTGTTTTTCTTCTTCTTTTTGTTAAGCCACTTAACACTGACCTATGACTCATTCAAGCATAAAACTTAAGGAATGAACCAGTGTCAACATAACAGATAACATAGAAGAGATCCAGTTTTAAATGGTACTTACTACCGACTTGTCACCAAAACATCATTTGTTCCCATTTATTCAGTTGAATCAAAAAAAAAAATGACAAAGATAACACAATGTGAAAGGCATAAAATAGTATTTTTGCACCAACAAGGTGATTCCCAAACAGCCATTTGGTGAAAACTTGACATCTCAGCATTCTGTGCAAAAATCTGAGGAAACTGGAAAAGTGCAGGATGGAAGAAGACGTGGCAGACCTAAAAACTACAGCAGATGAGCAGTATCTCTACTCTACTATCTAAGTCATGTCCTTAAGAAACAGGAAAATGGAACAGCACATGAAAGATACATCTGGCCCTTCAGCTGATCCATCTACTGTTCACTGAAGCCTCATCAGAAATGGTCTCAGTGGAAGGGTGGCTGTCAAGAAGTCATTCTTAAGGAGGGGAAACAGGAAGTAAAGGCTGAGGTATGCCAAATTACACAAGAACTGGACTGAAAATCAGTGGCAACAGATCTGATGGAGAGATGAATCCAAATGTAAAAATTTTGGTTCAAATTGTTCTCAGTACATACAGAGGAGCTCAGGCGAGAGGTCCAACAGTGAGTGTCTACAGCCATCTGTAAAACATGGTGGAGGCTCTGTCATGGTTTGGGGTTCCATTTCAGCCAGTGGTGTTGGAGCTCTTGTAAAAATTAATGGAATTATGAACATAGAAAAGTACCATCAGATTTTGATCCACCATTCAATATCACCTGGAAAGAATCAATTTATCAGCATGACAATGATCCCAAAAACACTGCCAATACAGTAAAAACATACCTGGATAGAAAAACACACACTGGAACACTATCAGTCATGGACTGGCCTCCCCAGAGCCGGCACCTCAACATTATTGAAGCAGTGTGGGATCATCCTGACAGAGAACAGAACAAAAGGCAGAAACATCCAAAGAAGAGCTTTGAATGTCCTTCAAGAAGCCTGGAGAACTGTTCCTGAAGACTACTTAAAGAAATGACAAGAAAGCTGCCTCAAAGAGCTTCCTTCTACCTTCTGCTCTAGGCAATATGTCCTCCAATCTGAACAACATCAGTCGTTTGTTCCTGCATGATCCATATGAGTGTTTCCAAAATGCCAGCCAAAGTATCCGTGGGCAAAGTACTGAAGTGCTTGTATGAATAAGGCAGGCTGTATAGAGTGCTCACGTAGAGAAGAAAAGTGCTGTATATGAACCAGTCCATTTAATGTTTAAGATTTTCCTATGGCAGCTAATGCCCCACAGACTTTTCAGGAATCTGAGAAAATCCATTATTTATTTCTTCAGAATTTGTTGGAGAAACCCAAACACGTTATTCACAAACCCTTTTGTGCACAACCACTAGGTCTCTTAATTTTAGGATGTAAGTATTGGTTGGAAAAACGTGCCTGCACAAACAATCTACGAGGTTTTTTTTAAAGAACGACAAATTTCCCTAAGATACAGGAAAGTTTCGAGTTTTTACTTAACTCTCCAATTCTTAAAATGGCGGATAACAACTTCACATAGAGTCAGATGGCTGGAGGAGCCCCGGAGTATTGATCTTCAGGGACTGTGGAGAATCAGTCTGACATGCCTGCGAGCTGCACTGTGGGAAAAAATCAAATGATATTGTTCTGCACATCCCTCTGCTTCACTGGGAGCACAGTGAGGAGTTTGTCTGCACTTCTTCAGCAGTGCCCTGCGCCTGCTGCGGCGCATTGACTGTTTCCTGCAACAACGCGTAGGATAGTCACAATACACAAGTGATATGATTGGCAGTTTGATTCCCAGCCCGAACGATTAGCTGCGTGCAGTTGAAGAATGTATAAATATGTAAAGCCTCACAAATTGAGAATCAATAGAATGAATGAGACTCTTCCGCTGCCTAAACGGCGTTTGCGGTGCATCAGCTCTTTCAAGCGTCACAAAAAGGCTAGATGTCACTTCATTCCCACTGATTCTTTGATAAAATTTCAAAAACAAAACACTAATAAGCCCAGTGGGGGATGAGAGTGTGTTATCGACTAAGATATTACTGAGAAAGCGTAGCTGATTATGTTAAATGATGCACGCTGAGATTTAGAAAAAAAAGTGCAAAAATATGCTTTATAGGAAAATGAGAAGGATCTTTGTAAATCATTTCAGAGGTCAAAGTGATTTTTAGGCCAACAGATGAGCAATCACTCACTTGCACGCTACAAAACAGGACGAGCAGAAATGAATCCGACTTCTCCAGCCTTCTTAAAAAATGAGCACGGTGAAAATGCAGACACGGTTTTTCAGCGCTGTAGACTAATTACACCTGTCCCCAGAACACTGCGCTTGCTCCCAAACACAGATCTGACATCTGAGATCACTCAGCAGCGTGCCACACGCAGCTGAAAGCAGAAAAGGCAGTTCATATTTCTTTGTCTGTCAGATAGCTACACATTCATTCTTTTAAAGGCCACATTACAGGTGCAACAAGCAGCTTTGAAAATTAAAGCTGACAGTCAGTATTGAGTAAATATACAGTGTGTCCCTGTGTGCCAAAGCACAAATCCCATGTTTCCCTTTTACTGTTTTTCACGGTGCTCTCTGTGGGACTCTAAGCTCAGTACCTACATGAATATCCGAATTGCTTCATTTCCTGCAGATCAGCGGTGTTCACCAACAATGCCTGTGGTGCATTTATTGATGGCACTTACCTCAGCCTCAGGCTAGATGCATTTATAGGAGAGAGCTTGTCAAAATGACTGACGCTTGGTACGGTGGGACCTTGACCAACAGGGACGGGGGGAAATGAAGAGCTGCCTCAAATTGCAAAAGTGCTTCTTTAAACTTGTTAAAGCAACAATAACACAAATACAGCTACATGTTGGGTTTTTTTTTTGCCTTTTGTTTGACCAGAAGGCACAAGATACGCGTTAATGTTCAGTCATTTAAATGCTCTTATGTTGATTTGCAATGGGATGTCAGTACAAGCAGCAGGAGAAGTGGTAGCTGCCGCTTATCAAAGATGAAGTCACTGATATTTAATGCGGCTGGAGATCCTATGAAGTCATGAGGATGTGGCATTTATTGAAAGCACAATGCAGTGAAGCTAGAAAGGGAGGTAGACACACTACTGCGGTTACTTTTATTGTGTTGGTTAATGAGTGTGTTTCTCTGGGTGGTCAAAAGGGGACCAAGGTGTGAGCCACTGTGCACCGCGATATCCAGCAGATGCCTCAGCAATGACAGCTGGTGAGGTAAATGGTCCAGAGTGCAAACATTCAAGGTAATTACGGCATAATTATCCAGTATTACTGCCGTATGGAAACCAGCTGAGTGTCATACATCTTACTTTCATCCCGAAATGCCTCAGTTGTTCATATATCAGGGGGCGGCATCTTCACCGGCAGTTTGATGTAGCTGCGATCACTGAAAAGCAGAACATCTCTGGAAGTTTATTTGCGTAAAATCATCCGGAAATTTTGCAAAAAGTTGCACCGTGTGTTGGTGGCAATCTTAGCACTGGCACTCTGCTTCATGCCTGAATAGATGAGTCAGTTATGCTAAACAGACAGCTCCCAGAAGGACAAATTATTCATGCGAGCCTTAAGTTTTGTCGCAGTGGGAGGACAGAGGATGTACGGTCATGCTGACAGCAGATTTGTGGCTTCATCAACAGGACGCGGTAAGGTGCTGCAGCGAGGAGAAACCACAGACCTTCTGCGTTATAACAAACAGAGTCTTTAATTACTTTTGACACTCTCAATCACAAACCGCAGGAATAATAGTGCTGTGCAATTAATCAGCTATTCCCCTTGAACTTTTACCTGCTCTTTCAGTGACCCAAGTCTCTCCCAGGTCCCTTTCTCATGTTTACAAATGAATTTTTTTCCCCCCGCATCAAAAGTGGACATAATGAACACACCACATCAGTGCTGTGATTCATTTTTCACACTTCCAGCAACAAAATCTCCTGTGAGAACAGCTGTAGATGTAAACTCTATCATTGATCTTGGAAGGCGTAGCCGGCGTTTTTGATGTTCCCGTGGTCTCTCCATGCTGCTCAAATTCCTCCCCCTCCGCCCCCCCGCTGGCCTGAGGAATCACCTGTTTCACCGAGAGAGCCAACACATAATCGCTTATCTACACTTGTCATGCTAGTGCTGCTACCTTTGCCGCTATTTGTCTTTAGATCTTCTTGGATATCTGTTATTTGACTGCACTTTTTCACGCTTGCATAAACATGGACCCAACTCACACATTCACTTGTATTTACCACATGCTGCAGGTGCAAAGGCTCTCGCTTAAAAATGCAACACCCCTAAAGGCTCGGATTTGTGCGTTAAGACACACATCCTGCATTAGGTGAATAAAAAAGATATGAGATAGAAGCTATGCTTTCTCAGGCAGGAGAGCTTGGGTCTGACTCTTTAAAATGAACTGGATCACCCCTCTGAAGGTGATTTAAGGTTATGAAAGAACTGGTGCTTACAGGAACTGCAAACATTGGGACCTGGATATTACTATAATCTTCAAATATAAATTATTAATAAGATTTTATTATGGTATAAAGATTATGCCCAGCTGAAATAATTAGAGAAAAAGAAATTGGAGCCAGAGTAGCAAAATAAATGACCAAAAAAGGCTAAATTTGGTTGATCCCTTATTGACAAGGAGTCTCCACATATATATATATATACACTGTGTGTGTGTATATATATATATACACACACACAGTTCCTGTACAATATGTTCATAACTCATCATAACAGTACAGGAAAAAAAAACTTCTACATATTTCACACAATTTGTTTTAATCTTGAAAAAAATTCAAATCTGTCAGCTTCAAGGACAGGTGGGAGGATGGCTGTTTACAACTGTGTAACTAAAAAACCCTGACTTTTTTTTCATTTTCTATATCTTAAAATTATCTGTGCACTACGCACCTCAGCACCCGCAGAGTTTCCATTGTTCTCAATCGCTTCCACTTTGTTATAATCCCACTAACAGCTGACTGTGGAATGTTTAGTACTGAGGAAATTTCACGATTGGACTTGTTGCACAGTTTGCATCCTATCACAGCACCACGCTGGAATTCACTGAGCCCCTGAGTGTGACCCATTCTTTCACAAATGTTTGCAGAAGCAGTCTGCATGCCTAGGTGCTTGCTTTATATACCTGTGGCCATGGAAGCGATTGGAACACCTGATTCAATGATTTGGATGGCTGAGTGAATACTTTTGCAATACAGTGTAGAATATATTAATGTTTACCTTTTTGAATTAAATTATGAAAGCCATAAATTTGTGCATTCCATTCTTTTGAGACACACTAGTGGATTATCAAGGTAAGCATCAAGTACTGACATTCCTCACTTTCCAAATGTTACGCTCTATTTTTGAATCTAATCACATTTTCAGATATTCTCTACAAGGGGAGGGCGGAGCTGCTAGGAAGGAACTGCTACAAAGGGTAGAAACAACCTTGACAAATGTCAGAAATTAAAACCATATTTCAACATGATTTATGCTTCAGGAAGCCAACAAATTAAAGCCTCGGCTGACCCGAGCACACATCTGTCAGGTGTAGTAAAAGAAGAAAAGATATATTGGCAACACCTTGTACAAGCAAATAAGTCATCACAGTCAGCCGCGGAATGCAGGCAACACTGGTGTTTGGTCTGTGTCTGTGACATCACTCCTTTGGTTAGTGAGATTGCATTGTGAAACCCTGAGGTGAGCATTTTCACCGCTGCGTTTAGCTCTGAAATTGGATGTAAAGAGCGAGGATTGGATGTGACTGAGGGAAACTGCACGCTCACATGGCAGCGACGTGTTCATTCCAAGGCAGGCCCGTCTTAAAGAACACCCTGCTTTATTCTCCTTAAAGCGGCTTTAAGCCACTTTTGCAGTGTTAGACCTGGAAACTGTGCCTGTATTTGATATGCAGTCCATGGTTGCAAGTCATAAGGGGAAGAGAGGGTTCAAGAATAGATCTCATTAATTGTTTATAAATGTAAGTCAGGAGTGTGCAGATCAGCATGAACATTTTTCAGGGACTCTTGGTGCTTTAGTGTCCATCCAAGATCTAATTTGTTTTCCCTCTTACAAGCCTAAATAAACAGCTCACCATTAATTATTTAATACTTATAAAAACACACATAGTTTGTAGTCGCTTACTTGGGAGATGTGTGTACTGTATGTTTAGAAAAATTGCTTTTCTGTTCTTTATTGGCCGGCACTACAAATGGGCCGTCTCACTCATAAACAGGCATATTAAATCTGTAGTCGGCAGCAGGCTGATCCAAATGGAAAATGTTTGGAATGAAAAATAATTTCACCAACCACTCATGACCGTCTCTTTCCCTGCAAAGCTTTGATATATTGTATCGAGCATCTGACATATGAAAAAAAAAAAAAAAAAGCTCACTCTGTGTTCTCTGAAGCTTTCTTCCTCTGCTTTATCACAAGTGCACTGGAAGATGCCAGCTTAGATTGATAACTGCTCATAAAGGATGGAGCCCAAAACAGCCACATAACTTGTTCACTGAGGGAGCCCTGGGAGGACGCTATCTGATGAGTGAAAGAAAAGGGACAAGCTGAGCAACAGAGTGAGTGCAGATAGATCTGGGATGCTGGAGGGTTACTGATGTGCTGAGAAAAAAAACCCAAAACAAAACAGGAGGCGGCCTGTTAGGACAAGCTTTAGAGCTTGTCTCCATCTCCTTTAAACTAATCAGTCATAACTACACTTTCAGCCAATTCACCCTGACTCACAGGATGCTACCACATGTCTGAAAAGAAGGCATAGCTGCTGAAGCTAAAAATTGGTACACGAACAGAAAGTGAGCTGTGCGATTGGGATCTTCGGCGCTGTCACAGTTTCCTCTCTGGGAAAGGCGTCTCACTTAATATAGAAAGACCTTTGATCTTAAACTGTTAATAATTAAGAAATTAATTCTCATGCTACTCAACTTTAATACCAAAATGGATATTATATGAAAATACCAGGAGGGAAATTACTCAACTCGAAGTGACTAGATGGCCGTCAGCAAGGTGTGGGATCAATTACAGGTTTATAGGAACTCTGATCTTCTCACGCTGCGTGAATTAGATTGGAAAGCAGGCACCAAAAAAGAGGCACCCATTATGTTCTCTTCCTTTCTAATGATCACAGTCTGGATCTTCCACCTGTGACACAGTATTGGCATCTGATCACTCTTTTATCAGCCGTGGAAAGCAAACTATTCCACTCAGGAAACTTAATGAAAGGGATTTTAAATCATTGATTTCTTCCTAATACTTAGGGGAAATGGAACAACTGGAAAACATATATCATACTGACATATTGTTTGCCTGTTTTCTGGGGATATAAAGCATTTATGGAACCTAGTTTTGGGCTCCAAGTTGCTTTGTAGTTTGTGGATTTGTGTTTTCTGGATGGTTTCACTGATATTCTAGTGTTTTTTTAGTTTTTATTATTGATTTCTTCTGGATATTGTGAGTCTCACTTCCTATTTATTTATTTATTTATTTATTGATTGTCATTCTTGTGAGAACTTTTAGTTTTGTGTTGTTGTTACTTTTCAGTTTCCAGTGCTTGTTCAGGTTTGCGGTATCTTGTGTTTTGGTTTACACCTTGTTTGTAGTAATACTAATTCAGCTTTCCTGTGTTTCCATTTGTGCCCCCCTCTGTCTCATGTCTGTGTTTATGTCTCTGTCTCTTCATGGTTCTTTGTCTCATAGATTCTGATTAATGTTTGATTCATGTTTATTGGTTATTTCCTGTTTTACTTTGAAGGTTTCATGCCCTGTGTTAGTCTTGCTATCTGTATGCCTCTGCCTGACTGTCCTCATTACCTTGTAAGGCCTGTACTACGAAGCGGGATTTCATCTTATCCAGGTAACTGCAGGGTTTTCTGTACTACCAAGGTGGTTCATTCCTTAATGGGAAAGTGCCACGGTAACGTACGCTGCGAAGCAGGTTAGGTTCCAGATTGGAGATCAACAGGTATGAAATTACTGCATACTGACCAATCAAGTCACCAGAAAATCAATTCCTGGAAAATCCCTTGGACTTCGGCAGGAAGAGTAGGAGGGTGTTAATTTTTTCAGTAGCATCTAAAGTCTTTGTGTTAATACATGATCCTAAAACAGGACACCCACACTGTACTTGCTGACCTCTTATCAAATGTGTATGTACACTAAGCCTATGTTTGAATTCTGTTCTTATATTTCATCTTTTACTGGAGTTTTGGTTTGAAATCGTCTGGAAGTGCCACGTTTTCACTGATTCTTTTATCTACAGCATGTTTGATGTGTATTATAGATCCTCTGCTTGGAGAATACATTTTATATGTGCAAGCTGTTGAGCCGTACCTTACTAAAACCACTGAATGAAGCACACACTGTGCATCACATTGAATGTGTGTGCCTGATTTGGAATCCTGTGGTGACCTAAGGCATTTTATACATTCAGTGAAAATGTAAAAATGTTGTTATACTTGATTCTAATGTGCTGCTAATCCTCTTTTACACTGCTGGAACTGCAGCAAGTAGAACACAGAACACACACCAAGAATACCTGTTCAGTCAATAAAATGAATTTCACTTTGATCTGCTGACAAACTAAAGTGATTTCCACGTCTCCTCTGTCAGGCTGTGGGATAGTAACCTTTAATGCTTAAATGTATCCAGTTTAAAGTTTCATAGCTCTAACGTGCAGCCGTCTCCTTAAAAATAAACAGCAGCACTGAGAGTGCACTCGGCCATAAAATAATTAACTTGAATTAAATGTTTATTTTAGCGCTCTATGTGCTAAATCACCAGATTAACTATTTTCTGCAGCATTAATCTCTCGTCCTTTTCGCAACAGTTTTGCATTTTTCTGTTTTTTTAAGGTTCTTTGGGGATTTTTGATCACCATTTTATCATCATCGGATAATGTCCCTGATTGGAGTAGGTGGCACTCATAAGGATCATTTTCTACGGTAGACGAGTTTTCAGATCCGGGAAACGGCCCTTTTAGATCGGTTAGATGCTGCTGATACCGCCTCTTTTGTGTGAGCGTGCAGTGGGAACCCTGGGTTAACTTAGTGAGTTGATAACCAGCTTCATGTGACTGCTTATCCTGATCACCAATGTTAGGGTAGGTGAACCCAGATAACAGAACGATACCCTGGGTATGATGAACTCACATCATGGTAGGGGGCCCTGTTGGTCATTCCCTCATCAGCCCTCTGTGAATCTTTATCACAGCTTCTATTTCCTGTTACTCTCTCCTGTGTTTTGGATTTTATGTCTATTTGCCTTTTTTGGAATTTGCTACTTTTAGACTTTGTTAAAGCAAAATAAAAGGCTCCTTTTTTTTGTTGTGGATAAGAATTTGGGTTCTCTCCACGCTCAACCCTAACAGTAAAAGATCTGAAGCTGAGATCTGAATCACAATATGAACATCAACAGTCTTGTGTTGTGGTTATGATTTATGCCTATGTTGTAATACCCTCCCACGCACCACGGGATGAAAGGTTACTCTTGATGAAGATTGATTCCCCGTATCAAATGCTCTGCTGATGTTTCCTCCGACTTCGTCCGATTCACACTCCCCTTTTGATAAAACGGCCACACCAGATAAAAATGGTATTGATCAAATTGTTTGCGTATGAACCAAACTGGATATTTGGAGAACTGTTCCACCCGTTCCATATCCACTCAATTAATGATCTACCTTCTTGAGTTCATGATCTGAACCACTAGTTCCAAGTCTAATTCATAAATATTTATTTTGACATTAAACAGAATGATTCTGAATTCAAACTGGGACAAACCAAATGTTAACATCATTCTCTGTCTATAGTTCAGGAGTCGTGCTTCTGGACACCTGAAAATGATGTCATCGCGCTCTGCTGTTGTCCTCATGAGCTGTCTCTGAACAGTAGTCATTAAAAAACTGTTTACAATAAGTTTAGTAATAATTTGAATCAGATTAAAAGAGGTTCACTTGAAGTTTACTTATTAGCCCTCTGATTAAAATGTTGATAACGCTGCCTTTTCCTTTATCAGCTGGCGACTGTGTCTCTGTTTTGAATTAATTTGGATCAGGAGTCAAATTACCTCCATGGGAATTAATCAGAACCTTCTCGGAGAAGACAAGAGTCGATGAATCAGTCGCTCTAGTCCTTCCGAGCACATAAGGACACACAAGGACATCTCCAATTCTTTCACTGAGGAGCAGTTCAGTGTTCTGGATGCAGTGATAAAAGTGCGACTGTGCTTTTCTGTGAATGGAGAAATGACTAATAGTCTTTTTTTGTTTGAGTTGCTTCCTTTATTTCACTGCTTCTTAGCGGAATATGTTTGGAGTGTAGATTCCATTACTTCCAAAACATAATACACATGAAAAACTCCTCTCTGTCCCGTTGGCACTGTAGCTCATACCTTTTAGTTTAGTAACTTGTATTGTCTCCAGTAAAAGATATGAGAAATTTCTCTACACACGCTGTGAAGCACTATGAGATTTTTTTTGATGTTTTGCAGAACCACTGGCAGCTCTGGCTCTTTTTTGATTGTGATTCTTTTATCATTCAGTTGGTATAATACACCATATAGTATCTTGAAATTATGTGATGCTTTTGAGTTCTTATCAAAACATGGCATGGTGATTTTTTAATGTCTGGCTCTTTTGCGGTTTGGCTGCTAACAAGTCTCAGGGGCTGAAAGTGGCTGTCAGATTGTTGTGGAGCAGGCAGAAATGGCCTCTCCCCCGGACAATGGGAATTTCAAAGAGGAAGCCTGTGACAGTTTTGATAACTCAAGGCTTACAGTGATTGCCCAGGTGTGCAGAGGTAAGAAAGAAACTTCACCAGGAAGCTGTATTATTTCATTCTTGACTTTTTTAATACATAAAACAAGTGCAGCATGAATAACTTTAAGGAGACACTGCCAAAAGGTGTACTCAGCTACTCTAATTAAAAGATCTCTTTTTCACTCCATCTTCACATGCAGGTCCTAAGAAAATGGTTACAAAGGACTTTGGGTGTGAAGTGCAGGACTTTGAATCGAGAGACCAGGGGCCGTACTAATCTGGCTTCCTACTACAAAGAGTTGCTCCTTGTGATCAAATTCTAAGAAAATTCTTAGAAGTGTGAAATTATCAAACAATTTCCCCTGTCATTTAAGACTACATCAGAGACATTATAAGCAAGTGAAACGATGCTCTGGGAATCCTCAATTGAAATCTAATAATTCTAAATATCTTCGGGGGGGGGGGGGGTCCAAAGGTGAAAGGAATTTTAAGTGGATTTGTGGGAAATGGCAGAAAAACAACGTCATATAAGGCTGTGTGGCAGGCAGAGTGTGGACCCAGGAGATGGGACTTAAACTCAAAAGTGGTTTTAATGCTGGAGGAGCCGGAGATATCAAACTAAGAATCAAAGAACACATGGAACTGAGGAGCACACGGCATGTGGGATGAGGGAGAATGTGACAACGAACTGAAAACGGAGGTCTTAAATACACACATGAGGGAATTAAGGAAGAAACATCTGGGAAAACAAGATACAGGTGAACAGAATCGAATCACACAAAGGTGTGCAAGACTAAACAATGCATACAAGACAAGAGACTAACAAAATAAGACAGCGAGTAACACAACACTGAGATAAGGACTGAGATACAAACTTAACACAGAAGGGAAGGCAACGAAAAATAAGAGACCAAACCAAATAACCCTGAGCAGAATGACATTTGAAAAAAAGACTTTAACTGAAACTCGAGGACTAAATCATAACCAAGAACACGGAAGCTCCCGCACATAATCCAAAACATAATTACAAGAACACAGGAAATCAAACATAAGAAAAACTCTTAACTAAGGATGAAGATTAAACTCAAAGCACTGGGTCAAAGAACCAGGACCATGACAGACAAAGAAACGGCAGAATTATTCTCCAGTGCTGAATGACAGTGAGCTAATGAAACACAGCAGATTAGATCGTGGGGGGATAATGTTTGCGGTTGATCTCATTAGAGATGAGCTCAAATCTTTTCCCAGTGTAATAACACTAGAGATGAGATACAAGATATTTGGCTACTGGAGAAATGCAACGGCGCAGGAGTGATAACTTGCATTTGTCAGAACCCTTCAGCCGCAGAATGATCACATGACGCTGTGACACCATTCATTTCATCAGAAAAAGTAAAAGAAATCTAAGCCGAATAGCAAGTATTAAAATGATCGCAATGGGGAAAAACATCTATCTACAAATAAATATATACCAGTTATGTTCTAGGCTACTTTTAAGATAAGGCTACATACAGTATTCATTATGTTGTCCCTGTGGTTTTTCGCTGTTTCCCTCCCACAGTTCAAAGACACGCATGCTACGTTACCTGGTGAGTGAGTTTGTATTGTCTAAAGATGTGGGATGGGAGGACAAATGATAAAAATGCTGTGCAGTCTCGTACAAATGTAACACACCTGTCACTGGGGCTGCATGATCATGGCCAACATGATTATTATTTTGTTGAGTATTGATATTACGATTATTCGTCACAATTACTCATTAATTTTAGTGACAGATAATGTTTTTTATTGCACTGTTATGCTAAGAGAGCACTGCTTTCATATTTTCACATCTGGGTTCTCTCCTTATTCATGTCATCTCTTAGAAGAAACACACACACACACACATACACACACTTACAGTATATGTGTATGAAAAGTGGGGCAGGTGATGGAGCGATAGTAGAGTTCACCGGGAATGAGAGAAGTGTGAAAAAAGCCATCAAAGATAAAAAAAAAAATGAATGAAAAGCACAGACAGTGGCTGCCGTGGACTCGCTTCACTTCAGCTCTATGTATAACTTCACTCTTCTCTGCAACTAGCTGATGGACCAACAACAGCACAAGCATCAGTATCCCACAGACCGGCTGTACCACATATTTTTGACACTGCCCCATATCTGACAACAGGCGCTCTTTGCAGGAACACGCTACCACTGCTGAACCATAATTTCTCCTTGAGCTGGATTGATACGCAGACGTGCTGCTGTGTTAACAAGCACTGCACCGTTTTTCTCGGCCTTCATGCATTAATTATGCTGCAGTTTATGGTGTCTTTTGAGGCGTTTGAATAAGTTAGTTGTGCTGCAGACACAACTCTACAGCACTTCTTGCACGTGATTTCTTCTTGCTTAACATCGCTTGTGCTAAATCCAAAGTATTATTCACATTTGATTTTTGCTGTTTATCTGTCTTTTAACGTAGTGTCACATGCAGAAAACGAAACGTCCAAGAAACGTAAAGCTGCAGGGAAAGGCTGCGATTGGCTCATGCAGGCATGTGGTCAGGTGCTGATTTATGGTGCGCTTGATTTGCATTGCGTTTTAAATAGCAGAGCGTGCCTTTTAAATATTGTTAGATCATGCTCATTTAATTGTGGGAAGCCAAAATCATGATTGAGATTAAAATTTGATGTGCAGCCCCACCTGTCACTTTAGCTGTGCCAGGCTCATGAAAGATGTTAAGGCTGTATATAAATGATGGATGCAGCTTCCAGATCTGAAAAGTAAAGCTAGAAGTGTCTCAAACCTGCACTTTTTAAATCTGCGACAGGCGGTGACTCCTCTGGTTGCAAAAGGACTTCCAGTTTAAAGTCGATGGGAAAGCAGCCATTAGGTCACCCGCCCTGTGACCTCAGTAAACACTGATAATGTCTGATAACTCAAGGGCTAATTACAGGTCACAGTGAATAAAACATGAAGTTCACTTTGTAAACAAAAATTTAAAAGCAAAACTTGGAAACATTCCTTTTGAAAACAATGAGTGATGCCACAGTCCGAAGACCGGTGTTGCCCACAATCTCTGCAGACTTCGTTGACATTAGGTGGGATGGGGGTCACAAGGTGCTGCTAATATATAAACTCTTTTATTATGTTCTTGACAGATCTGTGCTCAGGTCAGAGCAGTCTTTAATTTGTAGGCTTCCACAAACCTATGTCTAATAATAAAGTTATAAATCATCTTAAAATACTCTTTTCATTACTGGCATCTTTCAAGGTTGTTTTTAGCCTTTGTAACAGTCCCCTCCTTGCAGCTCCGTCCTCTCCTCGTGCAATAGCTGAAAAATGTGATTAGATTTCAAAATAGGGGCATAACACTTGGAAAGTGAGGAATGTCAGTACCTGGTGAAGTGATCCTAAAGTCATTGGTATTGATCAACAACACTGTCAGCTCCCCTGCAGATGGATGGTGGTCATTCAGCGCTCTGGAGCCAGTAAAAATTTTAGTTATTGCTCTTTAAAATGTGCCCCATCTCCTCCCGGGGTCTGGAGCGGCATGAGAGGAGCTGACAGAGGAGGGTAAAAAAAAAAAAAAGAAAAAGATTTTTCGTGGAATCGGTGTGACTGAGTTGTGGATGTGACAGACAGTGAGTGAGATGTGAGTGAATTATGAAAGGAAAGGTCGGGGTTGTAAGCGGGCCTTGACTCTCCTGCTCACTCGGGGGGAGACTGCGGCCTGGTGTGTCAGAAAGGTTGGAGTAGGCGGCGTAATCACCCTGACCCCCCCCCCCTTTTTTTTTTGCCTTTTGTTAAACCTTTATGATGATAGATTACAAAATAGATTTAGGTGTCCTTTTGAGGGTGATATATTTGGTTATTTTATGAGTTAATCTATACCTGTAATTTTTTATTCCGTCTCATTTACATCTAGTACTTGCCTACCTAGCATACAGTAATAATCATAGCCTTTAGTGCTGGGTGTCATTTTATAAGAAGCTGTATGTGTATGAGAGAGGGGGAGCATCACACCCTCATGTCATAACCACCAGCAGGACTTCACTGACAAGGGCAGCAGCCTGTAATTTAATCTGATGGCTCCCCCCTCCTTCCACACAGCTCTGAAGGTCATCCTCCTCACTGATAAGAAAGCTGAAAGAAAAGCATTTTCGCAAGTGATAATCAACTGCTTATTCCTTCAAATGCCATGCCTGAGAAGTGGCTGGCACAATTTCACCGTAATACAAGCTGTCAGGTGGTTCTGTGTTGCTCGAGGGGGATTTGTTGCTGCAAGGTTTCATTCAGAGGGTGTTAGGCTGACGAGCAGAATTGATTGAGGTGGTTTTGGTTTAAAAGAGCAGCAAAGTGAGACATAAAAGCTGATGAACAATAGCTGAGGAAAGGAGCTGGCGCTTTATGAAAACGACAAATTGGTAGAAATATATCTCCAATATTTATGCCAAAGCGTTTCAGGCAACATGCTCTTGGTCAGTTCACATCCAATGCCACATTTATCATCTTGGTAACAGTATGCCTTTTGACAAGTTATGAGCTTCACTCCTATCTAAATATTTATTTATATGCTACGTGTCTGGAGGAATAACAGTGTATTTGAAGTCTCCTCTGAAGCTGTGCTGAGCCATTCTTCTCCCTGGACTGAGTTTATAGTGGGGAGAGCAGGAGACAGGGAATACAACCGCGTGGATTCAGTTCAGGATCGATTGCATTAAAAACGCAAAGTAGCAAAGCGACTTCAAAGAGAAAGGCAGACCAGCTATATATAGACGATGGATGAGTTGCAAGAGAAGTTAACAGGATTCTTTGGATACAGAGAAAACATACAAGCTGTTCCAAGTGAGTCCAAGTGGTTGGATTACTTCGACTTCATACACATTAGCCGTCTAGAGTTAGTTTCACAAATATTTTCTTTAAGCTGATGGATCTGCATCTCAGTGGATCATGAAATTTAAAAAAAAAAAAAACAACTTCAAACCTGCACAGTCGGAGTCAGCTTTGAAATGTTATCTTCCCTTTAACTTAACATACACTATATTGCCAAAAGCACTCACCCATCCAAATCATTGAATCAGGTGTTCCAGTCACTTCCATGGCCACAGGTGTATAAACCAAGCACCTAGGCATGCAGACTGCTTCTACAAACATTTGTGAAAGAATGGGTCGCTCTCAGGAGCTCAGTGAATTCCAGTGTGGTACCGTGATAGGATACCACCTGTCCAACAAGTCCAGTCATGAAATTTCCTCACTACTAAATATTCCACAGTCAGGTGTTAGTAACAAAGTGGCAGTGATTGGGAACGACAGAAACTCAGCCATGAAGTGGTAGGCCACGTAAAATCAAAGAGTGAGGGTCATAGTGCACAGAGGTTGCAACTTTCTGCAGAGTTGATCACTACAGACCTCCAAACTTTATGTGGGCTTCAGATTAGCTCAAGAACAGTGCATAGAGAGCTTCATGGAATGGGTTTCAATGGCCTAGCAGCTGCATCCAAGCCTTACATCACCAAGCACAATGCAAAGCGCTGAATGCAGTGGTGTAAAGCACATCGCCACTGGAATCTAGAGCAGTGGAGATGTGTTCTCTGGAGTGATGAATCACTCTTCTCCATCTGGCAATCTGATGAATGAATCTGGGTTTGGTGGTTGCCAGGAGAGCGGTACCTGTCTGACTGCATTGTGCCAAGTGTAAAGATTGGTAGAGGGGGAATTATGGTGTGGGGATGTTTTTCAGGAGTTGGGCTTGGCCCCTTAGTTCCAGTGAAAGGAACTCTTAATGCTTCAGCATACCAAGACATTTTGGACAATTTTATACTTCCAAGTTTGTGGGAACAGTTTGGGGATGGCCCCTTCCTGTTCCAGCATGACTGCACACCAGTGCACAAAGCAGGTCCATAAAGACATGGATGAGCTAGTTTGATGTGGAAGAACTTGACTGGCCTGCACAGAGTCCTGACCTCAACCTGACCTTTGAGGTGAATTAGAGCAGATAGTGCGAGCCAGACCTTCTCATCGAGCATCAATGTGTGACCTCACAAATGTGCTTCTGGAAGAATGGTCAAAAATTCCCATAAACACTCCTAAACGTTGTGGAAAGCCTTCCCAGAAGAGCTGAAGCTGTTATAGTTGCAAATGGTGGGCCGACATCATATTAAACCCTATGGATTAAGAATGAGCTCATGTGTGTGTGAAGGCAGACGAGTGAATACTGTTGGCTTATAGTGTACAGTTACAACACCTGGTTAAAGCCAACAGAAGATTTGTGTAGATTCAGTTCAGTCTACTCTGCTGCACTTTCACACGACTGCTTCAGGAAACTTTTATGACAAAAGCTGGCACAGACTGAGGTTCAGTTCATGGCCACCTTGCTGATGTTGCTATGGCGACATTGCCACTGATGGGAGCAGGAAGAATTCAGCAAGTCTTACAGCAAGTCAAGTCAATGCTTTCCAAAATGAGCCACAGTGATTCAAAAATGGCTTATTAGCATTTTCTGATCTGCTACCTTGACTATACTGTAAAGAGCTGGAAAATTTAGGCAGCTAAAACTTTTTCAGCAGAAAGTGTTGAAAATGTTAAATCTTGACATTTTGAAATCAGTAAAGCTTCAGGTCTGATTTTGCCTTTAATAGCGATATTATCAGCAGTAATCCTGTAGTGTAATCTTTGTAATGCTTTTGCACTGCTGCAGCAGCAGTCTTCATTTTACTCACCTGAAAGTCAAAAATGGTGGCCACTACTTTGAAATAAAAATGACTTTGCACTTATGCACTTTGCATAAGCTTAACCCTGCAAAGCCAAGTGCATCATATTTGATACATGAGTTTTTGACATCAGTGTGATTTTCTTTTTTTTTTCCACCTCTGGTTTCAAAAATTTTGAATTTCATGGTTCCAGCTTTACAGGGCTAAATAGTTTTTGGACTTCAGCGTTTGTAGTCCACTGAGCATGCATCAGTGTTTCCTGAATAGCTCTGCTTACACGTTTGGCTCAGCCCATAGATTCTAATCCACTTCTGGCAAACATCTTGGTTCTCTTCATGGCCAGGGAACCTATGCAGGTGTATGGTATTAAAGAGGGGCACTCTTTGAAGTATTTTGCTTTGCATTTTCTTCTGAAGATGACGTGCTGGAAAATTGAAGATGACGCAGGTGAGATTCTCTGAGATTCTGATCATGTGTAGTTCCTACACATGATGAGAAGTGGAGTTACAAAGGAATTAAAGATAAAACACTTCTTAGGGCAACTTGTGTATAAATGAGCCATTGAAATGCAACTGGTTTACTTCCCATTGTGGTCTTTGACCCAAGTACCATGTAGCGGCTTACACATTTGCTTGGCAAGAGAAAGGTCGCAAGTTCAATTCCAGCCAGAGACCTTCCTGATGCAGCTCTGCCACATCGAACATGTGGAGCAACCTGCTGTGGTGACCCAAAAAAGTACAGCAAATTTTTAATTGAATAGAACCTTTTAAGAAAAACATCAGAAAGTGCTTCACAATGAAATGCTAATGCTAGCAGCCCCATTCCTGGGGTTGCTTTGCTTGTTGCAGTACTGCAGATGACCACTGGGGAAAACTAGCAGTACAGCTGAGAGGTATCCAGTTCTCTGTATGGGGGTTCCTGTGATATAAGGCACACATTGCTTAACAGTTGTCCACCATACTGAGCATAATAAAACCACCGGTCACTAGGGAAAAATCTGTATTCCGACTGACTGAGTGATTCCTGGCTATTCCTGGATTGTCACTAGGTAAAATCGATCACAAAGAGGGTGCTACATCACATACTGCATCTCCTTATGAGTGCTTTGGTTGCTAGTAGATTGCCACGGTCAGCTTTAGTCTGCAAATGCTCGCTAACTTCTAGGTAAATGTAGGAAAACTGCACAAAGAACATTCGCCTTCAAAGTAGAAGTGCCTCAGTGCTGAAGCTAGCATGTTTTAATGTTCTTACTTTGAAGGTGAACGCTCTCCATCAGTGGTTTTGTCACTGTTTTTAGTTTCACTGCTGCTCTGAGAGTAGTTGGCAAGTGTTTGTAGACAAGTTGGTGCGTTCCAAGCAATCACAAGGAGATTTTTTTCCCCTTACAATTCGTGGATGCCAGATGGTTGCTGACCAGTCTCTGGGCCTGTGTGACTGATACTTTATTCACTTGACCCCACACTGTCACCATGATTGCCACGTGTCCAAAATGGTGATCAAGTCAATGTCCTGTGGTTAGCAGTTACGTGGCTGCAAAACTTCCATAGTACATACATAGTTCACGGTCTTTCTTGTTCTCTTAAAATACATTGCATTCAGGAAAAATGAAGTGAGAGTTAATTAGGAAGATAATTTTATAAGTCCACACTTGATCAGGGAATCATAGATCTTTTTCCAGGATTTCCTTCTGGAAAGCTGGAACTGTTAAATGCATAACTGTGTCTTTGCAGGATTTCTTTTTTCCAGAAATACATTAGTTATATTCAGGTTAACAGCTGATTAAAAAAATAAATCATAAATGTTGCAGCACATATAATTAAGCAGGGGACGTCAAGAAACGACATAACTTGGCCAAATGGAAACGTCACAGATTGAGGTGAAAAACGTTTGTCCAGTTTTCTTCCAAAGTGTAATTCTTCAGTGTTACATTATTTTACACACATCCCCATGAAAAGTAATGTGAGGCAGCTCACACACTGATTAGCACTTGTATGTGCAGTCATTAAGATTCTCCAGGGGCTTCTACTTACAGTTTAAAAGGCGGGAAAAAGGCCATCACTCTTAATTCTGTGCTTATGTTGCAACTACTTCAGCCCGCTGGAGGAATTCCAACTTGGCTATCGTGGACATTTTTGCACTAAATAATCTTTATGCTCACTTTGATACTTCTGGAATAAGATGCACAGTGTGATAGCTACAGTGTGTCCCCTCGAGATCAATCTGTGTTGACTTGCTGCTCAGTCTGCAGACTGGTAAGGCATTTCAGTTGTAAACAACTACTTGCACTGTCACTCCGCTTCTGCTCTGATTTTTAATCAGAAAAAAATATGGTTCAGGTTGGAACTTTAAATCTCAGCAGTGAAAAAGAAGAACTTGCTATTTAACTTGTGCTGCTGAACATGATTTTTCCTGAGAAGAAAATAAAAGCAGTAAGGCATGAAGTAAAGATACTGTGTAAAATTAGGCATAATGGAGAGAATGAATCAAACAAATCAAACAAATGGAAAGTATGTAAGTGTTGAAAATACAGCTCTCAGTGGACCCTCACTAATACTTCACTGTTGGCTGGCAACAAAAATTGCTTTCAAATACGATTGCAATCTTTAAAGTTATTTACCTGCACAAATAGAAGGTGGAGCGACACATATGCAAATGGACAGCATATTGTTAAGTGTGGCCGTATGGAGCAAGATGCAGGACTTGGGAGATAGGAATGAACTCAAAAAGCAGCTTTAATGCTGTTACAATTGCAAAAATACAAAGTAAACACAATTGCAGAGCAGGAGCAGGGATACAGAAAACTAGAAAACACGGAAACGCACAACCACGAAGGAGGACGCAACAAGGAACGGAAGGAGAATAAATACACAAAAGGTAATTAAGGGAACACAAAACAGGAAAAGCAGAAGCACACGAGATACGAGACTATCACAATAAAACAGGAACTAATACAGAGACAGACTCAAACTAACTAACTAAACTAACTCAAACCAGACTTAGACACAACTGATCCTCAAAACCAAAAGGAATCACAAAACCCACAGAGATACCCTGGGTCCAAGACCCGCAGGATTGTGACTATCCTGCCCGTTTATCATTAAAAAGGTAAAGTATTTTACTCTGTCATGACAAAGAAAACATTTTCAGTGTCTTTTTTTTTGTTAGCTTATGAAATACAAAAAATCGTCAAGAAGCTACATCTTCAGTCACGTGACATGTCACTGCTTAAACGAAATCCGATGTAATGGGTGCTCGAACAATGACTGCTTCAAATTCCATTAAAATACTTTAAGGAGCTGCAGCAGAAACAACAAATCCTCTTTTTGGCTAAAGTAACTGTGCTGGCTCACCATCAAGTGTTGTAGCAAGTAAGAGCTTAGCAATGAAACACCCACACACACACACACACACATACACACACACACCACAGGCACCTTGGTCTCCAGTCTCTTCTCACACTATCTGCAATCTTCTCCACAACTTTCAGCAGGATGGCCTCAGACTGCTTTTTACTGGCAGCAGTCCACGTCGGGTACTATGATCCACTATGTTTCTGATTATTTCTGATAAATTGTATCTCTATCGGTCAAGAACAAAACAACAACTGTGCCTTTAAAGATGTAGTTCAGATTCAGATCAGTGTGTGTCTTACTAAGTTGGTGGGCTCCAGTGATGATACAGGGGAAGTTGTAAAAGTCTGAACTTTCTTAGGATGTCATGTATAGCTGAGCAGACTTTACAAAGGCTTTTCAGACTTCTACATTCTCCCCAGAACTTTGACATAAAGGAGCCTGGGCTGAGCCGTGTCGTCTCTGAGAATTGCATCTCAAAGCAGTTTTGTGGAGGCCACTACCCCGCACACACCAAACCAAATCAAGCCTGTCAAATTGGAGCTGCTGGATTCCCAGCAAGTGCAAAGGCTCAGTGTGTCGGCTTCACCTCCCTGCCTTTTTGCAGCGCAGCCAGCTTCTCATGTGCTCTAAGCACTGTTTTACAACAGGGCCAATATACGAAAAACCCTGCATGTTGCTGTGTGGAGCAACCTGGGGCATACTGATCAGTAACTGTGCTGAAAAGCACAGCCGTAATTTAAAGTGGGCTCATAGACTGAGGGGATTGGGTGTTTACTGCTTGGAAATAGCCGACAATGGTTACTTTTGTCTTGCAGATATTATTGAGTTGCTGTTAGGAAAGGCAAGCCCTCGTGAGTGTTCATTTCATGACTCATGTGTGCAGCCTGTCAATGATAATGATTGCTCCTCCCTGGACAGCGTGTGAAAGTGTAATTGTCTGCTAAACTCATGTCAAGGTCACAAAGAATCACTGTCAGGAGAAACACTGACGGCACTGATTGAAATTATTGATTCAAGACAGATGGAAAAAAAGAAGAAGCGAATGCAGCACGCAGGCAGCTCTACTCTGTTTAATCTGCTCCACATTGTTCAGGGGACGCGCCGGCGATGCGGGCGCTGTCCCGATCCTGTGTGTTTGAATGTTTTTGTCCACCCCCAACTCTTATATATGGGAACATGTCTCACTAAAGTGCAGTCCAAACAAAAACAAAGTACTGCAAACCCAATAATGATAATCACAATCATTAACTCTGAATTATCACCTTTCTGATGTTAGCCAAAGCGGAAAATGTGTAGGCTTTGTGAAAGTAGACTTCATGTCACAGCTGTTATTATTATATAACCTTTTTCACAGGACATTAAAAAAGTAGGTGGTGTGATTCTAATATTAGTGAGGCTTCTGTTTGATTTAGATTCAGAGCCCTAATTCATTTAATCTGTAGAAGCGTTTAACTGCAATTTGATGTCAAAATATATGCTTTGAATATTACATAAAAATACTCAGGGGTTCCTAATGAAGTTTTTGGTATTAACCTTAAAACTGCAGTAAATACAGTAAATCAGTTTCAAAACACAGTAAAAATTTAAGCTAATTCAACTTAAAAAAAAAAAATCTGTTGACCTAAAACTGATTTAACTGAACTGAATTTTTTAAGCTTATTTAATGTATCTCTCGAGCTTTGAAATGTAAAATCAACCTCATTAAACATGTAGATATTACTTTATATGAACATCCATTAAACTTTCTTGATATTTACAGTTTTACAGCCTCTCTCATTTTTCTGCCTTCAAGTTCACTCTCATCTCTTTTCCCCTCAGTAGGCTACACCATGCTTGTCCCTCCAGGGCCGAACTCAGCACTTTCTTGTGCTTTTTAGTCCAAATTGCACCGCATATAAATAATTAAAGCTTCTATTTGCAGTCTGTTTCTTTTGGGTCAAGTGCATGACACTTGCCTTTCTTACTGGACTTGCAGGGGTTGGCTACAACTCAAAACTCCACTGGTTACTGACCATTAGTTGATGGTTTGGTCTAGTGTACTCAGGAGTCCTGAAGTGTAAAGTTTATGCACGCGTCAAAAGAAAATACAAACAAAAAGGTGTGGAGCGCCTGAAGGGAGAGATAGGAGCAGGAGAGTGACAGATGGATTGGTACAGCATCAGCATCACTGCAGATTGCTGTGGTGAAGAGAGAGCTGAGCGTTAAAGCGAGGCTGTTGATATACCTGTCGATCTACGTTCGTACCCTCAGAATGAGATTGCACACACAAGTGGTAGAAACGAGACGTGTTTGGTAGCCATCAACGAGCTTCTGGCATAATCCTGGCCGGACATTTGAGCACGTTTTTTGGCAGAATTGTTAGAGTTCATTTAAATTGGTTTGTTTTGTGGCACGGACCCAGCTTTTGAGCACAGTCCACAAATTTTCAATAGGGTTGAGGTCGGGGGCTTTGAGAAGGCCATTCCTGTTTTATCCATTCCAAAACCAGTTTTTCTGTGTGCTTGGGATCATCGTCCTGATGGAACACCCAATTGTGTCCAAGTTTCAACTTTCTAGCTGTTGATTTGAGGTGAAGTTGAAGAATTTGGAGGTAGTCCTCCTTCTTCACCCCCTCAGTCCACGGAGATGTAAAACCTGCTTCACTGTGGACAGTGATGCTGGTGTTCCAGCAGTTTCCAGTTCATGGCAGGTTTGAGCCTTGGTGGTTCCTGGGTTGCTCCTGAACGTCCTAACCAATTTCCTCTCATTTGAAGGTGACGGTTTGGGTCTTCTTACAGACCTTGGCAAAGTGGTGACACATTTGCATAACTTCTACTTACAGTTCAATAAGGAGAGATCATTAGGAGGAACTAATTTACTGATATACAGAATTCAAGTAAGCTATCTAGCAATTAGACTGCGATGGCCCATTGAAGCAGAGCAGAATCCCAGCAGTGACAGGAATTAGGGCAGGAATCCCCAGAGTCTAGATACTGGTGGTGGTGAAGATAAAGATGGAGGCTTGGATGGCGCACGTGTGACTTGGATGAGGTGGAGATGGAGAGGAGGTGGGTTGCATGAATGAGTCTGCAAGGGAGAATAACGGGTAAGCAATGAGATTTAAAGTATGCAGAGTCGAGGCTGATTGGCTTGAAGAAGGCGAGCAGAAAGATGGTTGGATGAGAGCAATGACGTCAGCTTTGAGTTTGACAGCATGGGAAAGTAGAAGTGATGTGAAGAATAAACTAGCAGTCAAATACCCAGGAAAGCAGACAGAGGAGTGAATACAGATCTTCCTTTTTGAACTTTTGTTTGAACCGATGATCTTGGAAACTGCAGTTGTTTAGAAATGGCTCCAAGAGACCTTCGCAGCTTATCTAAATCTGCAATTCTCCTTCCCTGGACTTTCCCATTGTTCTGAGTATTGGTCAATTCAGTGAGAAGAAACAAGCAACACGACTGTGTTGGCTTTTACCACCATTTCAATTATATAAATGTACAGGGGTCAGAGATATACAGATCACAGAGTGAAATGCTGCAATGGATTGAAAAGATGAGATTTTCTGGAGAAAACTCAGCAATTTTCACTTCAGCTTTTGACTACTTCTACAAGCAAAAAACATCCGCCATTCATTTATGTAAGACTAAATGCATACACATAATAAAAAATATATATATAACAACTTCTGGGAAACATTTTAACAAAATACTGAGTACAAAAAGTTTCAACGTTCTGTCTTTCACTGACTCCTGATGGTTCTAGTTTTGAGAGCTTTCTTTAAAAACTCGCAGCTGGGCGTGAAAGCGAATCTCCAGCCAAACTGAAGGATGCCTCTTTAATGTGGAGGACAATGTTTGGTGTGATAATGAAGATACTGAACAACTGGTAATGTAGCAGATAAGAGAGACATAAGCAAAAGTGCTCAACATTTACATACTAATTTATGTATGTAGATACAAGAATATGCAATGTGTTGCTTAAAGCCTAAACCTGCTAAATATTCATCACACATCCTTCGCTTATTTCCATTTTGCCTGCATTAATAAACAAACAAAAACAAGCCAAGTGCCAGTTTCGGGTTCAGGATGCTGATGAGTATAACAGCATAAAGTATCATACCCACGAAGAGTTTGAAAGTGCACAGAGGGACGAGGACACAGGCGGAAAGAAATGGGATCATCTTTCATTCAGACCTATTTTCTTTGTGGTCCTAAAACTTGTTTTTAGTATCAAACTGTCAGCTCTGCTCCAGTTTTCTCTTTCTGTGGATTCTATCCATCATGATCCATCCCACAGCGGTGGGCTGAAATTGCAACTTTGGGTGCAACCTAGCCACCTGGAAACGCACAGATCAAAGTGGATTAGTGCTACTTTAATGTATCACGGAAGATGTTTTACCCGCTGGTCTCACTGGATTATTACGTTCCTTCGAATTCAAGGAAATAACTTTATAAGAAAACACAAAAATTTGGCTCAAGTCACTTTGCTATTCCATAAAAATACAATAAAATAAAATAAAAAACAAGAGTGCAGTCATGCAGCTGTGCTTGCACTCACACGCTATGTCCACAAAAGACAGGTTATAAACCAGGACGCGCAGCAGGATCTGTTAAATTTACACTCAAATGAGTACTTCAAGATACTGGGCCACCTTTACAGGCTACACAGCAAAGTTAAGGATAAATAAGCCAGGCCTAATTACAATCATATACAGATAGTACCCTCATGCAACCACATAAAAGTGCAAAAAGTGCAAAAAGTGGACTGGCCTGGACCCCCAAGACCCATCCATAATGCTGATGGTGCTGTTTCCAGTGGTAAAACTACAAAAATGCATGCAGATGTGGGGCCAAAAACAAACCACAAAAAATCCATCAGTCCAAACACCAGCGTCTGAAGAGCCGGTGCGCTTGGATAGCAAAGCATAGGTAAAATCGGAGCCCTGCAGAGTATGAACTGTTGATTTTTATAGGTTTTGTTTTTTGAAACAAAATCTGCTTCTCCTAATCACTGTGCACCGTGGAGATGCTGGCAGACAAGCGTAAGAACTCCAGCACCAATAAAACAAAACAAAAGAAGTCCAATTCGAACAAAAAAGAAAATAAATGCCGCTCTTTCACTGCAAAAGAAAATAGCAATAACATGAAAATGTACAGAGCGAGAGAGCAGATTGAGGTTTGAGACTGGGTGTGATAGGAGCTTTGGAGTGTATAAAGAGGCTTGTGTTACAAAGCAAACTTACTACTGACTGCTGTTACCACTGATAATATATAAAGCACACACTTTGTATTTGTCAAAGGGTACAATTCACAATGTGCCACGCTGCAGAGAGGAAATGATCAGACAGGTCTAACAACTTAAACTGAAAGATGGGATGAAATGTTAACTGAATCTAACAGGACATTTGTAATTGTAGTGGATCTAGTTTTTAAGGGAATGGAGCTATTTAAGTGCCCAAGAGGGGTGTTGTAAGGTAAGAAGAAAAAAACAGGGTCATGCAGACCTTGATCTTGGTTGAGGTGAACCTCAAAGAAATAAAATAACAGCCCCAGAAAGTGGAAATTGATTGTTGAGAGGAAAAAAAACCCAAATCCATCCCCAAGAGAAAGTGGCAAAGTGCAAATTGTGCCAAAGGAGACCAGGGACAGACTTTAGAAAGTGTAGAAACATAGTTGAAGAGCGGAGGCTGATAACCCGTGTTTATATGGAGCAAAGTGTGATTAGCTTGCATCAACACAATTCCTAGCCAGTCAGCCTGGGTGCAACCGCCGCTCTACTGCTTAGCAAGCCAGCTTTCCTTCCATACGCCGCCAGATTGCCCCGTCACTTAAAGAGGTAGTAAAACTCTCAGGCCTGCATTAATTCCAAGCTTTGTTCCTCATGTTTTTCCTCGTGTTGATGCTGCTTCTCCCTGTGCGTCAGACTCGCCAGCCTGCTCTACTCTACAGCCATCTGCTCGCCAACCAAACCGACCTTCCGCCACGCTCTCCCCCACCCTGTTTTGCAGCTCCACTGACCACGCTCAGCTTCAAACTCCTGCCTGTTTGCTCATTCTGCACTGCCTTTCCACTCAGCCCTTCTGCCAGCTCAGCCATTGGATCCACACCAAAACCATCTAGATGAATACATAGCACTAAAGGCCAGAGGAAGAATATTTATTATCTGCTTTTTACATTGAACTGTTCCTTTAAAGACAGCGGACACCATAGTTGATGGTGGCCGGTGGAAGTGAAGTGTCATGAATAAGTAGCCCACTCCTGATGAGTTTACTCAGTTGAGGATTCTTGCTTAGGGATTATGGGCTCAGCCAGTGCTGCTTCAAAATATGCAAATCTATGCCATGCCTTACATGGGAGCTGTGTGACCTGTGTGTGTGTAGATTATGGTAACTGTTTCTCCTTCAGTTAACTCCTTTCCTGCCCACTGAAATTAAGCAGACTCGGTACAGTCTGGCTTCCAAAATGCTCCGCAGGCCATTTGTAGCTCGCAGGATTGGATGAAATTTGGATGAAGGTCAAATCTGTTGAAAAAACATTTAATTTCTTTCAGGTCATTCTGTGTTACTTGCTCATTTCATCTGTGTATATCTCTCTCTGTTTCTTTATGAGGATGAGACCTTATTCAATCTGTCCCACAAGAACCATTTCTTTTGATTTTACAGGACGTTTAAGTCTTAAGCGATCCACCGGGTTTGCCGCTGTGGAAGCATACGAGATGGATTAGAGGTCGCCTGTGAAGGTCTCCCTCTCATAGCAAAAGGAGATGACTGGGCATTATATACATTATATATAGAGGCTATAATAACCATAAATAATGATGAACCAACACTGTCAGCCTGTGTTTACCGAGGGGTTATATGGAGCAGAAGTATTGGTATTTCCTTTTTTAGAGTCAGAATTCATGAGGAATGTGAGCTTTCTTGGCGTGACTGACAGAAGTCTTCATATTTCTCAACATCCAGTCACTACAATTTAGGCAGAAGCCAGCAGGCATTGTGGCCTCATGCAGCGCGGCTGCAGCAGTGTTTATCTGAGGCAGGGTGAAATGTAGAAGTTATGTGCATCGCAGAACCTGGTTGCAAGTAAAGAGCGATGCCTGCACTCTAAAGCAATTCCTTTTGATTTAAAGCAGTTTGTCTCTGGTGTGTGGGTTAAAAAAAAAATCACAAAACAAGAGGTTGTACACGAAGAAGAATGTGTGCAAGGGAAAGAGGTTTAAAGTATAGTGCAGGATAAGCAGTGCAGAACAGATACTATTTAACAGTAATTTCAGTTTTCCTGTTACGAATTAATTGACAGTTTTTTTTAATTTAACAGACAAACACTCAAAGCACTGTACAAATATTTACCTCTGTGGTGCAGATGTTTAAAAGGAGGAGTTGGCAGGTGAGGTGTTTGGTAATTGCTATTCTCAGTATGAAAAAAAAAAAGCTGGCCATTTCAGCTTCAGTCTGCTCGCAGCCCATCTGTCGCACCCTGGAATGGCTTCAGCCCCAACTGACCGGTATCACAATAAGGTGACACACAGGCGTTACCTGCTCTTGCTGACAGACCGTGACAGTGGCCATTATCAGCTCCCCTAGCACTGTCTGAATAGCGGGTCCAGGTTATTATCTGGTGGAGTAGTTGGCTTTTGGCTGAAAGAAAAAAGAAATTTCAGACAACAGAAAAGCTGGAGGGGAAAGACACTTGGTTTTACACTTTCAATAGATCTGTAGCCAAGGGAGAAATTGTTGCAGCTGAAGCTACATGAGGCATGCAGTTAGTCTCATTTCCTTTAAAGGACTTACAGATTTACCTTCTGTGCCAGAAAATAGCTTAAAAATGGGCCACTTAAAAGACTCTCACAAGCCCATTTAAAGTTTTCAGGTGATGGATGTCAAGTACTGCACCCATGGAGAAAGAAGAAAATGTAGGATATAAATATTTATGTGTCATTCAGCTCCTTTTACACGACATATAAATGAAGCAAGCATGATTTGAGCCTTAAATGTTGCTTTTTTATGGACGGTGTAGCCTTGGTTTGAATCCACCAGTGTAACTGTTCCCTCTGCCTACTCCGGCTCCATCCCACAGTCCAAAGACATGCATGGGGTTAGGTTAATTGGTGATTCTAAACTGGCTGTAGGTGTGTAGGTGTGAGTGTGAATGGCTGTCTCTCTTGACTGGTGACCTGTCTAGGGCCCCATTACAACTGGGATAGGCTCCAGCCCCCCTGCGACCCTGAATTGGATGGATGGATGGATATAGCTTCACATAGAAGCAGAGGTGCCACCGGGAAAAGCCCCTAAGGGCGCCCGACCTGACTCCGCTCATTCCCACTGCAAATGGCTTCTATGACTCTGTTTAAACTAACCTAATGCCTGATGCTACTCAATGAAAATGAAGAGGAGTTATCACACTGGGAGTGAAAAAAAAGAAGGAAAAAAAAAAGGGAGACATTGGTGAGTGGAGCAGATAATAATGACTGAATAGAATGCTAAATAACCAAGGTTGCTACTCTCTGTAATGTAACTCCCGCCAGTGTCACTTACTTGGACATTTAGCATTAGTTAACAGCTAGCAGAGCAGCCTTGTGTGTCCATGGAGTGGCCAGGAGTGGAGTTGTTAGCAAACAGTGCTGTGGAAAAGTATTTGCCCCCTTCCTGATTTTTTTTCCATATTTGTCACATTTACATGTTTCAGATCATCAAACTAATTTTAATATTGGATAAAAACCTGAGTAAATACAAAATGCAGGTTTTAAATGATGATTTCATTTATTAAGGGGGAAAAAAAGTTATGCAAACCTACCTGGCCTTGTGTGAAAAAGTAACTGTTCCCTAAATCTAATAATTGGTTTTGCCACCCTTGGCAGCAAGAACTGCAGTCAAGCATTTGTGATAACTGGCAGTGAATCTTTCACATCGCTGTGGAGGAATTTTGGCCAACTCTTATTTGCAGAGTTGTTTTAATTCGGCCACACTGGATGATTTTCCAGCATGAACGGCCTGTTTAAAGTCAGGCCAAAGCATCTCAGTTGGATTTAAGTCCAGATTTTGACTAGACCACTCCAAAACATTCATTCTGGGTTTTTTTTTTTTTCCGAGCCATTCAGAGATGGACTTGCTGCTGTTTCGGATCATTGTCCTGCTGCATAACCCAAATGCACTTGAACTTCAGGGCATGCAATGGAAATCAGGAAGGAAGTAAATGCCTTTTCACAGCTCTGTAGCTAGCAAACTGAAAGAAAATAGAAGCTAGTAGTTATAATATCAACACTTTATGACCAATTAGTTTGGTTTTGGGCATTGTTGCTGAAATAATACCTTTCGTTTTGTTAGGACAATACTTCTCTGCGGTTAGCAGAGAAGTATTGTCCCATATCTGTCAGTGCAGGCTCCATCACATTAATCCTCAGCATTGGAACTGTTACACTGCTTCTATCAAGTGACAATGAAACAGGAAACACTGTCTAGTGAACGCTGCACCCAAGAAGAACATTCATAAGTTGAATTTGAGGAATTCTACTTCTATAACATGTTTTTTAATTTAACATTATTAACATGTTACTGTTATAAGTATCTTACACTGCATCGCTTTATCTCTTCTCAGAATCATTACTTAAGTTTCTCACACCGGCAGCAAAAGAGAAGGATAAGGTGCCCCCTCAACATGCTGATAATGGTAATTGGACTGGTTCTTATATAGCGCTTTTCTTCTTGAAAAGCTCTCAAAGCACTTTATGCAACATGCCTCATTCACCCATTCGCACTCATTCATACAAGCACTTTTTCCTGCACCTAAGTGCTTTCTAACAGTCACGGACATTCACACCCCGATAAATACATCGGAGAGCAACTTGGGGTTCAGTCTCTCTCCCAAGGATACTTTGGCATGCAGACTGGAGCACCTCCTGAGCTACAGTACAGCCACCCCTGCTAACTATAAGTTTGGGATTCCACCTTTAATTGATTGCACTGTATGTGCACTGCACTAAAGATTCCTTGTTACATAATACACCATGTTTATTTTTGGACATTTTAGTCCAGTCAAAATAAATAAATAAAACAAAACAAAAAAAATCATTTATATTATATTATATTATTTATAACATAATGTCGATGAACTCTGGTTGGAGGGGCCCCCTGTGAATTTTTGCCTACGGCCCCAACAGGCTCTTGAATCGCCACTGTATACTTTCTGTTTGTAAATAGTTCTTTGTAATATCACATCATCATCATTCAGTCAGCCAGTCTTTTTGGACAAGCCAGTAAGCACGTTAGTTATTGTCCTGCACATTTTCTGCTTGCACAAGGCTAGCTTTATCCGTTATTTTTTTTATTAAGCTGGCTCAAAAGGTGTAGACCTTGATCAAAGACAAGGCCGCTTAATCAACTGCTTTCATCTGTCTAAAGGACTTTTGACAGGAACTCCGTGGAAAATTCAAGTACTAGGCTCAGACTCTCTTTGCTTTTCATCCATAAAGAAAACCAGCTGCACATTCGCTGTTTGTTTTGCAAATTTCAACATCACTTCAGCTTTTAAGTTGCTTCAGTCATTTGTCAGGCTCTGCCACTGAACTGGAATTTTAACAGCACTATTATCATGGCCTGCATCACAATGAAGCCGTGTCTCCGTCTGTGTAAGTGTGTTATATGTCTTCTTTTTTTTTTTGCCAAACCTTTTCATAAGCTCACATTCAGATAGTAAAATAAGTTTTTTTTTTTTTAATAAAACTGCATGTAATCTGATTACTGAAATCCCTTTGCTCAGACTCATAATAATCGCAAGACTAATACAAAATCTAATCATCCATTCACATGCATGTCTGTCACGGTCCTTCAGACAAAGAAGTGCATTTTGAATTTTTAATTATTTTGGACAAAACAATGACACATTTAATTATCGCAGCTTTTAAAATTAGTCACTTAAATTGTCGGCAAAAAACAAAGATTGTACAATAATATTATTCATCATCTTTTCCATGTTTGCTTGTGACTACAGCAAAAAACAAAATGTTCAATTTCCCCTGATTGCTGATGGCATCAATTCAAAACCAAAAGAGTGTGACAGGAAATGAGTTTTGGGGGCTTTATATTACAGGTGCTTCAGT
Source organism: Cichlasoma orientale (assembly GCA_034780415.1). NCBI lineage: Eukaryota > Metazoa > Chordata > Actinopteri > Cichliformes > Cichlidae > Cichlasoma > Cichlasoma orientale. Next base: position 7,542 of record JAVDPK010002774.1, on the reverse strand, counting down.
TGCTTCTGCCTGAGGCTGTATGTGCTGGTAATGAGTAGAAATAAAGTGAAACATGTAAATAGACCTGGACCTCGAGTGGAGAAGTTAACAGTGGCTCGCACGTCCATGCTAAAAACAGGGATGGTGTAAAAGACTCTGCCCTTGTTGACCCTGCCGTGGTGTACTGAGTGCTTTCTGGGTAATGGGATGATTGAGTACTCTTCCGTCGATCTTCCCACTGTGTCCCCATGTTTTCAAGTAGAGTTTCATTTATTGTTTTGTCTTGCTTTAGTGCAGCTCTTCTTTGAAATGATATACATTCACGTTATGTGAGAGACTGACTGACTACCATTGCATATTGCTGATGGTTTTTTAAAAAATTGCTCATACATGACTTGGACATGTGCAGTAAATTTTTTTTCCATAATGCAGATTTAACCAAACAGGTCACAGTGAATAATAATGTATGCTGATGAAAATAAGTAATGCTCCATTATTTGTTCCCAGAGTGGGAAAAGGCCTCTACCTCATTTGTGGCTGCTGTAATATCCAACAAGTTAGGCCAAATTGGATGCACTCCCATGAACTACTTACCTCTCTACTTTTATTGTCAGTGAACTGAGTCAATTTTCACCCCCCATCTGCAGAGATTTGTCTGGCCTTAATCTGACTCTGCATTTATAGACTTGTAAGAGAGGGGATTAATTTTGGCAGGCCCCTTGCATAAATGCTGCATAATTGTTGTCACTCAAATACTTACAAATAGTCTCTCAGACACTGAGGGAGACATTTTAATGAGACAAGACTGACTAGTATTAGTCATAGCGTTTATAATATTAATGTTACGACTAGTAAGAGTAGTGAGTATGCTTTTTTTTTTTTTAAAGTTGGAAAACAACATGTTTTCCATGTGCAGCGCTTCAGTGCGCCTTAACAAGTTTCTTCACCCACAGATCTTCCAAAATAAAAGCCCACTGATTTTTCAGGAGTTCAGACACTTTGAGAAAGGCTCCATCTGTCAGAGAACCAGCTGAAACCAACAGCAGCTGGAGACTTTGTTCAGTAGTCTTTGCAATCACTTGATTTAAATTTCATGCTTTGCTTGCAGCTCTGCTATTATGTACAGTATAGAAAATAGGGGAAGATGTTGCCTTTGCTGTTACTCAGACTATGCTACATCATGTAGCCTGGGTAAACAGCCACAAAAAGCTGCTGGCCTCTCATCTCGACAAGCTGAAGCCTTCTGAAGGTAGTGTTACACAAACACACTCGTGAAATTGTGAGAATACTGGAATCGCTGGCAAGCAGTATGAAGCCTGCTTCCAGAGACAATAGCTAACTGCAACCAGAAGCAAAAGCACTGCTGGCCTTGCTTGCCGCTGGTAAATACACTATTATGCAAAATAAAGCCAGTGAGATTCCGGCATCTTAAACTGGCCTGATACATCTGCTCTATGTCCAAGATAACTTTGAAATAAATTTCTGTTTAGTTTCATGGGCTAAAGATCAAATTTGAAAACAAAGCAGTCACAGCACCACTTCAAAAATTAGCACTAGCACCAGACCTTATTATGTAAAAATTACATCCTGATTTGGGGCCAGGGCTGGAAACCTGATTAAGGCAGCATATAATTTACTCCGATGGTGGTCAGAAAACTGTGAAGGGGACCGTGGCACCAAGCTGATTAATTCTAAGAAGTGAATGAATCTGAGCTTGCTGAACCGCCCTTGAGAAGGTTAAGAGGAAGTGAAGAGGTGGTGTGCATGAGGGAGGAGATTGAAATTACAACCAATTGAAAGAAAAATGTTTTACTTGGAAACGAAATCCCAGATGTAGATTCAGAATCTATCTGCTGTTTGACCATGAGAAATAAACATTAAATACACAGTTTTAACGCTGGTGGTTCACTCACCCAACACTTGGAGACTTAGCAGATGGTAAACTGCTAAAAGCCACTGTGAAGGTTTGTGATTTAGACAGGCATAATGCACACTTGGCAAAAGGAGCTCTTCAGAGCAGAGGTGAACACATTATAGATGATGCATAGCAAGAAGGCCTCAAGTTTCTGACTCAAAACATTCAGTCAATTTATCACTCCTCTCTCCGGCAAGGAATCATGAAGATAGTCTTCGTCACTGCCAAAGTAATCGAAGAGGTCTCCAACACAGGATGTCTTGGTAATTCATAAAACAAGTGCTAAAGCTTAAGTCGAATGGAGAAACGTGTAGATTTTACTGGGTGGAAATCACATGCTTTTGACTGTAAGTCAAGTGTATGAGTGGAAAGCAAACAGTCTCTCGAAACTAGTTCCAGCTTTCTGCTCTGTACAGAGAAACAAGACCTCTAAATCAGTGCTGTCCCCGACTGGCTGGGCAATAACCACGCCTCTTTACTCTCCTGTCTCTGTCTTAGAGTCAGGTTGATGGCAGAGTCGAGGGCTTTTATACCGACTTTTCTCCAACAACTCACTCATTCAAAAGAATATGTAAAAGCAGGGGAGTCCACAAAGACACAGAGGCCCTGCCTGCAGCATGGGCTGGGAGAATCCTTCCCTTGAGGGCAGTCGATCCAACAAAAACTACAAAGTGTCAGCAAGTAGAGCAGTGCCCCGAGGGTACATGGATTGAGGAGACACTCAGATGCCTCTATTTCTTTCATGATGAAGATTTGATAAAGCCTTATTTTCAAGAAAATGAGACCGAAATTAGGTGCTTTTTGGAGCTGGAGGGATCACGGAATAGGGAGATGGTTTCTTTTCTAAATGCAGGGCAGAATAACCTGTGCTCCCTCCCAGCATCCTTTTTGAGCATTTCAGGCTCAAAAATGTAGGGCAGACAGACCTCCTTTACAATCCCACCCATCCTCCCTCCTTTCTGCATCTTTTGGGCTAAAAGGAGGTGTTCAAATATGATGGGCTTTTCCTGTGTATCTCCTCCTCTCCTCGTGAAGAAGGACTAAACGCTTGTGCAACACTCAAAAACACAAAAAAGCTGAAACAATGGCACCTTTCTCTCGCAAAGGAGAGCTTAAGCAGAAATTGTATTAGTGAATAATTCTTCTAAATCTCTTGTCAGTCATAGCATATAGATTAAAAACACCTACTCAAAGCAGGTTTCCTCAAATAGACAATCTCTTAGTCTAACTGCTCCCTCGCTGTTGTTCCCTGTGAATCTGTCTGAATTTTCCCATTTGGCTGATACCAAAAATCTCCAGCACAAGACAATGGAGATTGCAATGGGTGGTCGAAATCACAAAATGCATTGGCCTGGCACCCATCTTGTTTTCAATTTATTTAAATATGCACTGTAGCTGTACAGTAGCCAAAATACACACTGTTTATGTTTATGGATGCCTCAGAGCGCTTATGCCTTTGGGTGGCGTCCCTCTGCCTCTCACAGGACTGCCAGAACTGACTGACCCAAATACATTGTTTTGAGTAGCAGTGGCACATTTCTCACTGAGAAAGTGAGTCATGCATCAAGAGCCAAATTAGATGTTTTACTTGTGAAGCTAAATTGGGACAACATTCATGTTTACTGTATCTTATTATGAGGCCCATCAAGTGCAGTTTTCATATCGCACAGCTCACAGGTGATCTGCACGGGCCTCTGAGCTTCTTTAAAATCATGATTAGTAGCTCACTGGGAACCTAACCACCTGCTGAGACTTAGTTGATTAGTATTGCTTTGGTTTTAAAGTCTCAATCTCCGGTCTGAAATTTTGGGACAGATTCTCTCCCCTGTATTCCCTCGCTCCCCCCTCGCTGGATTTATGCAAAGGAAATTTCTGTTTTTTGAAAAAGTCCCTGACTGGCCTACTCTGTTTTGGATCTGAATCTCCCTGCCCATTGGAATTTCAAATCACTCCAACCCCCCCTCTATCCCCATCACCACCACACATCTACCATCTTGCATCTTCTCCAGCTTAATGATGGAGGGTGGTGCTACAATACGAGCCAGCGAGCTTCTTTCTCGAGCCAAAAAAGCACATGAAAGCGAAATATCTCCACAGTATTCTGCAAAGCGATATATTATAACCTCACATGTCTCTTGCATGTCAAATTAGAAATTTATTGTTTTTAAACATCACTGGCTGGAACCCAGTTGGTATTGATAGTGATAACCATCACAGATTAGAGATGAAGACAAGGGTATAATCTCCAAACTAAATGAACCCTCTTCTGTAATGTCCCAGCAGGAGGTAATGATATCAGTAATTATGTGAATAATGTTGATGTTTTATTTTATATTAGAAAGACTGGGAAATGAAGAGAGCCTCTTTTTTAATTACAGCTCTATTGATTATGTCCACTCATACAGACGTGGACAAAATGGTTGGTACCCTTCTGTTAAAGAAAGAAAATCCCACAATGGTCACTGAAATAACTTGAAACTCATAAAAGTAATAATAAATAAAAATGTAATGAAAATGAACTCGTGAAAATCAGACATTGCTTTTGAATTATAGTTCAACATAATTATTTTATAAAGGATACTAATGAAACTGGCCTGAACAAAAATTATGGTACCCCTAGAAAAGATGAATAATAGTTGACCATAGGGACAGGTGTGTCCTATAATTAGAAACACGGGTGTCTTCTAACTTGTAATTGGTCAGTCTTTCTATTTAAAAGGTGAAAAGTGGTCACTGTGCTGTTTGGTATCATGGTGTGTACCTCAGTGAACATGGACCACAGAAAGCTAAGGACAGAGCTGTCAATTATTGGCACGCATGTTAAAGGTAAAGTCTATAAAACCGTCTCCAAGCAGCTTCCTGTGATTACAGCTGCACATATTTAGAAGTTTAAGGTTGTGAACGTGGCTGCAAGAGGAAAAGTGATGATAATAGGACTGGTAACCAACGAGCCAGAACAACTTCCAAAGAGATTAGAGGTGAACTCTGAGGTCAAAGTACATCAGTGTCAGACCCCACCATCCATCACTGTTTGAGCCAAAGTGGACTTAATGGGAGATGACTGAGGAGAACACCACTGTTGAAAGCAAATCATAAAAAAGTGAGACTGGAATTTGCCAAAATGCACACTGAGAAGCCACAAAGCCTCTGGGAGAATGTCTTTTGGACAGACGAGATAAAACCGGAACTTTTTGGCAAGTCACATCAGCTCTCTGTTCACAGATGCAAAAAGGAAGCACACAGTGAAAAGAACACTGTAACTACTGTTAAACTTGGAGGAGGTTCTGTTATGTTCTGGGGCTCCTTTGCTGCATCTGGCACAGGGTGTCCTGAATCTGTGCAGGGTACAATGAAATCTCAAGACTGTTAAGGCACTCTGGAGAGAAATGAGCGGCACAGTGTCAGAAAGCTTTGTCTCAGTTGCAGGTCATGGGTCCTCCAACAGGATAATAACCCAAAACAACACAGTTAAAAACACCCAGAGATGGCTAAGAACAAACACTGGACTGAAGTGGCCAGGCCACTTTCATTAATGCGTCCACATCTGTAGCTTTCTAAGCATGGCACGTCTGGGAAGGTTTGGATTTCTCACCATAAATTATCCAGTCACATTTTGGAGTAATGTCTATACGCGTTGGTTTTCCAAAATCAAAACCACAAGACAAATTGTATAAGGAATTAAGAGTGTGTTTAGGTCAAATATCTAATGTATTCCTTTCAAGGCCAAGGAGCAAATGATTCCAATATAACCGTGCCTCTTTGTGTGATGCCTGTTTATTAGAATTGGAGATGCAACCCCAGTCAATGCCAGTATAGGACTACATTTGTTATCAGTGTTGTACAAGTTCACACTTAGAAAGGGCTAGCTCTTTTTTAATTAAGCTGCTTTGAGCTGTTTTATTTTCAGTCGATCCTCCTCCACCTATCCGTGCAGCCCGCAGTCATTGACAGTTAGCAGGATTAATGAATTGCATACGTAATGGTCAGAGACAGACCACTTTTAAAACCCAGATATATGTGAGTATATGTTTTACCACGTAAACAATGTGTCTCATAAAACAGGGTAACTCAAAACATCTCAGTCTGCTAATGCAGATCTAAAGGAACTCTGTTGCTCATGGTCTTAGCCTTTGTCAATGGTTTGGTTGCAAACACGATTTATTCAGTTCACAGTTCACTGAAAACTCTTTTTAAAGCATTCATGCACAGCACTGTTTACCACTCACATTAGTTAGTCCTCACAGCAGAGGGGGAAAAACAGGACTCTGGAGTGCAGGGAAGGAAGCAGCACAGACACAAGGCTGTAAATCAAAGCAGTCAGACACCAGCCAGGTAATAACAGATTGGGCCGACAGAGTCGGCAGGGGGTCAACCAGGAGGGAAGGCTTTGAATTTGGCAGGAGGTCAACCAGACAGCAGTCGATTCTGGGGCAACAGAGCCATACGCCAAGAAGAATAGACGTGGAGTCAGCCAACTCAATAGAGACGCCAGTCGACTCGGAAACAGTTTCAAGAACAAGGGGAACATCAGCTGATCTGGACTCAGGAATATTCTTTGAAATGATTGAATCAGAGACTGGAAACATGTTGGGCAACCCAGGAGGAGACGCGGGAGCTGGTGGGGCATTCACCGTGGACAGGATCAAGAGCAAAAGAGGTGTCGGTCTGCTTGGAATAAGAAAAGAAGTCAACCAGCACAGGCTCAAGAGAGCAAAAAAATCTATGGAAGTTGGCTTGAAAATGAGAAACCTTCTCAGGTCTCAGATCTGGGACACATTGTCTCAATGATTTAAATTCCTGGGTGGTAAATCTGCACCCCTTATCAGTATAAACATGCCTTGACAGGTGTAGCATCAGTATGGGAGGCCAGGGTTAGCAAACAATCAATTGTCCTTCCTGCTAAAGACTGGTGGGTTGGAATTACAATCACTTATCTTCTACATACCGGAATACAATTCATCAAACTCATTCACACGCTGAATAGATGCAAAGTAAACAGCTGAATCTTCCCCCGTGCTCTCATAGCTGTTCTCAGTAAAAAATTTCACTGAGTAAAACTTGATAACCTCGATGGTCTAGATTTCTGTATCTCCAGTCAGTCAGAGTTGATTTACGACCCTGTTAATGTTCCTCATCTACCTCAGCTCATTACTGCTATGCATAGGGTTTGGAATACTTGTACAATGGTAAAAGCTGTAATGATAATAAAACAAACCCATCCTCCACACTCCGAATGATTAATGGGGACTGTCACTCATGGTGCAATATTTGTGCAGCCATTTACCAAGAACTTGCGTCTCCTAAGAGCTCTTGAGACAAGATGGCATACATAGTGCTAACGTGCTCTCACACACAGTAAGGTACTGTCAGGCACTTAAATATCACAAGTATCTTGTTTCCCAGTTGTTTAAATTGCTGTTGTACACGCACTAGAGCGGAGACTACCTGCCAAATAATAGCTGATAATACTTTCATAATAATAGCAGCGCGCAGGAGAAAGTTTCCCCTGTGGACTCGGCAAACTTTATCACATCAAGTCGAACCAAACAGAAATAAACAGAGACACAGGCGCGCGCACACACGCACACACACACACACACACACACACACACACACACACACACACACACACACACACACACACACAC
>JAVDPK010002773.1:811760-822210 GCA_034780415.1 Cichlasoma orientale | reverse complement strand
AACAAGGTGATGTAACAGAAGGCAGGCTTGAACAGGTGAGGTCAGATTGTAATAATCGTTGACTAATCGACTAATCGGTAAAAAAAATGACAGATTATTCGACAACCAAAATAATCATTAGTTGCAGCCCTATTGTTGCCATAAAATTAAAGAATTACAGTTACTTTAGCTATTAGTGGTTACAAGTCTTTTTTTGATTGGATAAATAAGAGAAACTTCTGCTACACCAAAAAGTACAGAAGACTGTAGCTTTGTGTGTTGTTGAGCATGTAACTGGGCCTCATTTAACATTAAAAATAATAAATAAAAATGATTCCAGTTGAGTTAGATCTTCATACACATCGATGCTGAAGCTTAAATTCAGTTCATAGAAATGGCTTCAGATCTACCACATGATCCTAAAAGCTGGCCTCCATCTATTGTTAATAGGAACAACTATCTCGAACGCCTTTAAATGCTGCCTGTGGCCCCTTGAGAGACCGGTTCGTGTTCTGTAATCTAGATGAAACACTATATTACTACAGTGGAAAGATGAGAAGTGATGTAACTTCAATAGTATCCAACTGGGATCTTCTTCTGGACAGTTTCAACACATTTAAAGAAATCAAATTGAAAATCATTTCTATTTTTTTTTTTTAAGTTAAGATACAATCACATTCCCACTTCTCTCTGTTCATGGACTCGATAATTTTTTTTCCTTTTTTGAATTTCAGTACAGTTTGAGGTGTTTGGCACACAATTCTTTAAGTTCTTTAAGTTGTTGTTGAATTTAGCTAATGACTCCCAAGACCACGACTCAGCCTTGCAAATTACTCCAGTCAGCTTGGAGAAGTTCAGGTAACAAATTCAAAATTTAGATCAAATTATCCAGAGGAAATGCATAATTGTCTGTGCATGAAAGCATACTTCTGAAAACATAATCTCTTTGTGTCTTTATGTCTGGGATTAGCTGTACACTTTCCATGACCCCATCACATTTTCTGCTGATATCTTCCCGCTGCTTGGCCTTCTTGTTTCCAGCTACCAAAGGGGCCCTTCATAGGCTGCTTGCCCATGAATAAATTGAGAAAATTACTCTGAAATGAGCGTCTCTAATTCCAGCCTTCTGCAATGTTCTACTTTACATTGGGAATCCCCTACTCCCCACACCTTATCACCGCCTGGTTTATTTATTTATTTATTTATTGCACTGAGTACAGTAAATGTGCCCCACTTGTGACTGTTTCACACTTTGCTTTTTGCACGAGGTGGAAGAAAATCTTGCCGTCATGTTTTGGAAGAACTGCACTGTCCCTCCACCCTAGCAGCAGAGTTAGGGGATTTTTCAAGGACACGCACAACAGCATTCATATTCATGCATGGTGATCAAATGTAAACGATTACCCAAAGGATTATGGCAGCAGCAGCAGCAGCATTTCCTCTCATTCTGATATTTTAGGCCCCGTTTTTACAACATGTTTTCCTGGTTGTGCAAGACATCAAAGCCAGAGAAGTGGTCTTAATGCAACGACAATAGCTGAGTTAGAAACTCAGACAGTCTCGGTACTGCATGCTTGCAGTTACAGCAGCGTGCGCTCAGAGATTGGGGCAAAATTCACTTGCAGCTCAAGATAATGGAGAACTTCACCGTATTGAGTCTTTAAAGATTGATACAGCAGCTGAACACAGGCTGATGATGCAAATATTTGCTAATTTGTCTTCTTTCAGCCAGCCTGTCCTCATTGCCTCTTCCTTTGTGATGAAGCAGTCAATGCCTTACTCCAACCACCAATCAATGACAGTCTGCCTGATCAAAGAGTAGGACAGATGCCTAAAACAACATCAGGCTACATATAAAATATTTAGATGGTGCAGAGGAAGACAGTAGAGGAGCGAGAACAGAGCAAAAAAACGGGAGCTGCAGGAAGCACTGCAGGAGGAACATAGAGGGAAAGTAACAAGATGACTCCCACTCAGCAGCCGCCTCCTCCTGGTGATGTGTTTGAAATGGACTGTGGTATATTCTGTTTAAAAAGGTTTCTTTTACTGCCCGTTTCTCCTCATGTTCCATCCATCCTATAAGTTATCCATAATAAGATTCTTTTGCTCAGTATCAGGTTTAGTACTGTGCCATTTTCTTTTTTTAAATATTTGATAGTTTCAGACGATGAGAAACTACTAATTTATCTTGCTCTACAAAGTCTAGTTTGCACATCAAAAAAAAAAAAAAAAGGAGGTTTTTACATGGTCTTTACAAATAAAGAGCTTATTAATAATGTAGTAGAACTGAGCCCGTGTTAGTATGTTGCATTCAGGCTATGCTTTCATCTGTGATGAGATACTGTTCGCTAGAGCTGTTTGCTCTAAAGCTCAGGAAATAAACAATAAGGAATTTCAAACTCTGCACTTAATTTACATGAAATGAATATTACATTGTTAAAAAAAAAATACTTCAAAGCGTTAATATATGAATGTTGTCTGTTTTAGTCAGTATGGTGACATGTGCTAGCCAGAGTTCTGTTCTTTTGACTGGAACTGAACTGAAAAAGTGAACACTTTTTTTTTTTTTTTTTTTTTTTTAAGTACACCTTTGAGTTAAATGTGTTTACTCCTGATGCATCTCCAGCTCTTTCCAATTATTATTTTTTTCTTTCTTAAACAAGGTGGCTGTTTAGTTTCAACTTCTTACCTCTGCCAAGGAGGTTGTGTTTTTGGGAGCGTTTGTGTCACTCTGTCTGTAAACACAGTAGCTTCAAAAGTTTTGAATGAATTCTGATAAAATCTTTGTAGGGGTGTAGAGTGGAGTCATCTTAATAATCCATTAAAATTCGGCTTACATCCACTGATGATTTGTTGGTGGAAAATTGACAAAAGCCTTATAACATAGAAACCATGATTCTTGCTAGTGTGGTTTATATTGTCAACATATGAAAAGTGCATGACAGCGGCACATGAATGGAAGTACCTCAAGTACACTGAGCTGGCAGCAGAATACCAAGAGGCTGGCTGGCTGTGGAGGCTGAGTGTTGTGGATTTGTGGGGAGGCCATCAGTCCAGCGGCTCCATGGAGCAGGGGTAGCAGAGGCAAGGCTGCAAAAAGGAGCTCCGGGAGGAGGCGGAGAGAGGCAGCTACTGGCTATGGTTAAGGAGGAAAGACAAGAGTTGGGGACCCACATCCCAGTAAAGGCAGATGCAGGGAGTGGTGGGAAGAAGTCCCTGTCAGATGTACTGGCTCAGGGGGCAAAACATCAGTGAATGGCGGCTCCAGCTGACGACCCTTCAGCTGACCTGATGGCACCAGCGGAGGTACAACAGCCTCTAACCTTTCCTTCAAGGTCAACAGATTGATCAGAAAGGAACATGTTGGCATAGTTTAGTATAGTTGATTAGTTCTATTATGCCTGTCATTTGTACATGATAGTAACAGCTTATAACTATTTAAATACACAACAATATGAATACATGTAAAATGTTCCTGAATTTTTTTGGAAAACTAATTTTTTTTATCAAAACCCTTTTCACTTGATATTACTAAACATTTAAACAAATCAGATAAAATAAATAAATAAATGCTACACATGTACTATATCCACAAATTAAAAAAAATACTCATAAGCATATTAAAATGCACTTGAACAGGGCTAATAAAAGTCTGCACTTTGTAGCACAGTAAAAACAAGTGCAAACTTCTTAAAGTACATTAAAAAGAAAAGTGAAAACAAAATATATACAAATACAGATACAATACTATTCCCATAAAAAGTAAATACTGCTGAGAGAGTGAGCTCCCTTGGCTTGTGCTCTCGGAGTGCTTCTTGTTGGTTATCTGACACAGCTGCAGGGAGAGGAAGAACAGCAAGTGGTTCAAAGATGCCAGTTCAGCTGGATTATCTGCTGAATAAATCATTGGCTGACCCAGCAAGATTATCTGCTGAACAATTGTTGCACTGCCAAAAATGATTTGAGTACCATGTTAGAATAAATGGAAATGTACTACTTATAACATTTAAACTTGCATTTTACAGGCTTGAAAGATCATAATACCATCACGAAATCAAAAGTGAGGGCGTGGCAGTGTTACAATGTAACTGTATGGAAAATAATCAGCCACTGCCAAATGAGAAATTTGAAATCGCACTGGAATTGTCTTTAACCTGAGAATAATATATAGTATGTTATTTACAGTACATAAGTACATTGAAAGGCTAATATCAACTAATGTTTGACGTGACATTCTCAGGTTAACAATATGAATTCATATTTCCTTACAATAGCGTTTAAACAGTTGTTTTGTTTGTTTGTTTTTGCATTGAATAGGATACAGTTGCCGTTAGACCCGGTAAGCACTTCTCTAAACTGATGCTTCATTCAAGAGCTGATGAATGAAAATCTGTTCTGCAATAATGAGGCTCCAGTGAGAGTTTGAGCAGGAAAAGAAAAGAAGCTGCTTTGTGTAAAGTCATTGTTGTCGTCTGTTTGGGTGAACCACCAAAATAAGCAAAAGACGCACATTTTACAGTGAAGTAAACACAGTTTGTGCAGCATGATTATGCTTCTTTTTGTTCCAAAGAAGTCCTCTGCACATAACTGGCATATTCTGATAAGATCTACCCCGTGTATTATCTCATCCTCGAAAGAAACCTAAAAGGACAAAGGAGCCTTTTCTTGCAGGATGTGTTGTGACATGTGCCCTTAGAGTTACAGTCGACTAGGCTCGGTCTCGCCAAGACTCGATGCAGTGACACTAAATTATTGCTATGCTGGCTTCTAAAGAACCCTTTGGAGTTACATTAAAACACCCTGGGTAAACGTAATTTTTCAGCATGCAGGGTTAACATGATGAGGCACACACACCCTTTACCCTGTATACTGTAGGTAGGCGTTAGTGCCTAAACCTAACCAAGCAGTTTTTGGTGCATAAATCTAGCAAACCAGCCAGTTAAAGCAAGAGGAAAGATTGAAAAGTTAAATGAGGGAGTGAGGGGGGAAAAAACCTCCAAAACTATGCACAAACTGCAGTCTCCTCAGTGAGACACTTACTCAAAATCTCCTCCCAGCCCCTCATACCGCCTAATGCAGAATTTATCACTCATTAAAAGAGGGCAGTTGTCTCTTGTTTCTAATACTGCCATAGCTGGTGCATCAAGCAACCAGTGCCAAAGGACACATTGCGGGTATCTGTGATGTCAGCAGCTTCTGACAGAACGAGACAGTTTGACATCAGTGGATAAGAATGTGTTGGTGACACTGTATTTGAGAGGCTGGAGCCATTCCTGATTTTACAGCCAGTTTAGCATTAAAGCTGCTCTCCTTACAGACTTGTCAAGGTCGCCCTGCTCGAAGACAGAATAACAAATGCAGCGGAGGATTTTTCTCATTAGTATTAAAATTGTAAAACCTAAATTGCAAATAGTGTTTCATGAATTTAGATCGAGATAGTAATTTTATAGCATTTAATATATTCTATTTGTTGGCTTTGCCGGGATACTGCTGCTAATCAAATAAAGAGCGGCTCAGCAACGCCGCTGTGTGATGCAGTCGGGTTCAAGGCGGCATTGCCACGAATAGGCTGCAGCACTTCTGCTGGTGAATTTGGCAGCGCTAACAGGTTCTGACTGTCTGACTAACTTAAGGCCAAGTCTGTGAAGTTGGGCATTCATTAGGCAAGTCCAGCCCTTTGAGTACAGATCCTACAGAGAGCTTTGAGGCTGATAATTAAAAGTGCATCCTACTGAGGAAAAAAGTCATTAAGGTTAGAGGTTCACTCTTATTGTGCATTCTACAGAGGGACTGAGGCCCAGACAGAGATGGCAGCCCATTAAAGACGAGGTTTTTATGAGCCATAAGTGCACACTGCACTCCAAGTTTATTAAATGGCTGAGTGCCTCTTTTACAATGCTAAACCTGTAATATAATTTAGTACAAATGTCAAATTGAGGGTGCCATATGTGATTGCTGCTCACTCATAAATGATGTGCCACATGTTCAGAAATGCAAAAGATGAGACGCTGACCATCAGCAGTGGATTTTGCTCCAACTCTTTTGCTTGCATGTTCAGAGACAAATATTTTTTGCCATGCATCCCCATAAACATCTCTTCTGTTCAAAGGTAAAGCTCTGTCAGCTTGTGATCCAGTATCTGAAGGTCATCCTTTAAATGTGACTGAACAGTCGGCTATCTAATTTTACACAATTGCATCACATAAATGCGTCACAAAAATTCAATCACACTGATATTTTTGAAGGCTGCGTCTGGTGTCTGGGCAAGACATGAGGAAAATTTATCCTCTCTTCCTCTTCATTTATTCTTCCTTTTGGATTTCAGCATCGTCTTTTGCTTAACATTAGTGACAAAAGGGATTAAACCGAGACATGTCCAGTATTCATCTTGTCCAACCAGCTGAACAATACAAGACAACTAAAGATCATGTCTGTAATGTCAAAAAAGTCTGTTACAGTCTGTAATTTGAGAATATGTTAGGGTTCTGAAAATAGTAAGGGACTGCAGGAAAATGAATTAAGCTCTCCTATAAATGAATTAACACATCTTTCTCCATGCACTTAAAATGATCATCACTCATGAATGTAATGCAAACTACAAAAATCTTGGAACTCTCAATTTTCAGTTTTTCAAAAAAATAAAAAATAAAATAGAAGAATAGAGTAGAAGACGACAAAGACAGTTACTGCTGGCCTCATCCTGAGAAAGAATGCTGACAAGAGAAGTTTGTGTCCTGCTGTGAATGAAGTCATGCTAGGAAACATGGCACGATTGTGTGAGAGTTTGTTTGGTGGAAGGGCTAATATAAAAAAAAAAAAAAAGTGTTTCAAAATCTTCTTCCTGAACCATTTCTAGACCAATAGCTGTGTCTACTTCCATATGTAAACTTTCCATTTTGAGTGCATAACTATGTTCACATGGACAAATCAAGTGACCTGCAAGTACCTACAGTCAAAAGATGAATGTTAAATTCTGTATAAGTCTCATTGCTCAACATATGTTGTCTCCTTCAGATATCTTTTTTTTTTTTAATGGATTTTGACGTGTTGAATCCAAGTATGACATTTTAAACAGCTGATTGGCTCCGTTTCCAGGATTTAAGATCTTCCATTTTTCACCTATTTACATTCTTAGATGATAGAGTTTTAAATCATAACTTAGCTCATCTTCTCACTTGTTTATGGCCACTTCATTTTTCACTTCATTATATAACAATTTAGAAAAAAAACAGGTCTATGTAGACAAGATTTAATATGAAAAATTACATTAGAAAGCATAACAGGTTATTGCCACCTTAATTCTTTAAAAAGGCCATATTGAATTGGTTTATAGCCTAGGTCAAGAAGTTTAGGAAATAATTCAGTTTATATGGGATGTTGTGTCCATTTAATCACTTACCAACAAACCATCTTATTTAACAATTATTAATTATTTAATAATGTAGGGCACCAAAGACTATATGCACTTTACTAGTGCAGGTTCTGTGAGTCACAGTATTAAACAGCATAGTGTGAAAGAAAAAGAACAATTACTTGTGGTATATTTTAAATATGCTTAAAAAAAAAAAACAACTTTGCATTATTTCAGAGATCCTGCTACTGGGATGGTGAAATACAGTAGATAAAAGCTGACAATATTAATTAAATTATTTTTATTGAAGGTTTGATTTATAGTTAAGGTGGCCATCTGAAAAGTAGCACTTACCACTGTTTTGGCATTTTGTGCCAAAATTCTGCACTTGATGTTTGGCTTCAGCTAAGAAAATTTGGTCTTAAATCATATCCAACACTAGAGCACTAGAGGGCAATTATTACCCAGCAGCAACATTTGTAAAGAATGAGAATGCAGAAAGATTTTGTCAGGCATTCACTGTTAAAATGTCATCTATACAATAGATTAGTAGCAATGTGTGATCAGAGGTGCACCAAATTGCAAATGGTCACAAAACTCATTAGGTCACAGACAAATATTGCGTTTCTGGCAAGTTCACAGCTCGCCATGTTTGATTTGACACAACAGGATTCTGTCAAAATTTAAGCACTACACAAATAATGTACATAGCGCACTAGATAAAAATGTAAAGCAACGATTCAAACTGAGATAAAATGCATGTTACCCAAGACAAAAATGCATCAAATTCATTTCTTATGATTTGTGTAACACCAGATTCACCAGTTGCTTGCAGACTTACAATAATTCAGGCACCATTGTGGGCAGTATGGACACTGTCACCACTCTCTGGTCTGTCCCATCAGCACTTTGGCAGTTAATTTACCATCTTTATTTGAAAAGAAAAATGCAAGATGGCCCTCTCTAACATTAGCAGTACCCTTTGCTCAGGCAGGATAATTGAATAAAGTGAACTAGTCATCACTCTTGTCCTTTCTGTTTTATTTGAGCCAAACGGTGTCAGCAGTGTTCAAAACTCATTAGCCTGTGTACGTTACACCGCTGACATTTATCTGTGTGTGATACTTTTGTTTGGCATATTAATAGCTGATTGTGATGGCCTAGAAAGTGGAGCCATTTTAATTTGATCAAGATAGATAGTGTGACAGCGGAATATTTAATGGAATTTGTCAAGTGTTAAGTGGGCGTGCAACCAGAAAGTGTTCAGCTTCAGCTTAAAGGAATCAAGTTGAACAAAGTGAAGAACGGCTAATGTCAAGGTGCTTTTGTTCAATTTTTGCTGCTGCTGGGAAGGAGTTTGTACTTCTGTGGGCACCAGTGAGTGACAGGTGTTTTTGGTAGAATGAGGGGGAGATAAAAAGTAATGCATATCCAACAATTAGGGCTATAAATCAATAGACAATATTGTTTACAGAGTGTTTGACTGCTCTCCACATTTTATTGGAAATGGATTGTTGCTGCTCAGTGCAGCTTCATTTTCTCTCTAATACGAAAAACAATTTTGTGACACAGATTTGGATCTTTTGAAGCAATACCAATGCCACAATCTAACTGAAGATAATCATAACCTGCACACAAATGGGAGAAAACTATTAATTAAAACGTAAGCATAGTGAATTTAATTGAAAAAAAAATTGAATCAATACACGTATTAATCCATTTTTTTTTAAACTTCACTAAATTGTATTTTGATGTTTTGGCAATATTGTTTTTTGTGCCAATAAAATCAGCTTTGAAATGAGCTCAATGAAGCCAAGTTATTTCATTTGGCCCAGTTATTGTATCGGGTAGCATTCATATTACATCTGAGCTTTTAAACAAACTTTTTTGGTCGTTTCGTGGTATGCTCCTAATTATTTTCAATCATCCAGTTTTTTCTATTAAGCCTTTCTCAGCAAGGACAGTCACTAAAAACTTGTGATGTCTCAGTTCTAACAGGGTAGTCTCATCAAAGTGCAATAACTGTGTGGTGCATGCCAGAGCATATTTAGGACTTGCAAGAAATGGACAGAATTCAATTTATTTTCATTCATAGGTTGGTTTTTTATTCTGTGCGTGTCCTTTTTGCCCATCTTCCTTCTCTGACTCCCAAAGGAAGAGAATGGTGGGCTGATACAGTAAATTTCTTTCAGCAGCAAGTTGAAAATTCAGGTGAAAGAGGAAGAGAAAAGCAGGAGGGAAAAGGCTGGAGTTGGGTGAGTGAGGAAACTGCAGTATGTTGCTATGCTGATAATGATAAGCCTGTTTCCAAGTAACATTTCCCCATTAAGTTAGAGCGGCCTCTTTTAACACCAGTAGCCCTAAAAATATATGTGCTAACATCTTGTTTTCACTGTCAAACTGTTTACATTCAGAGAAGCCACATGTTCCACTCTCAGTTCAGTACACAAAAGTTTACTTTGTAAAAACATTTCAAAAGATACATTCATGTTTCACATTTTTGGGTATGTGTCATTAACTAATGTGGTCAGGAATGCCTCCTGGCTGCCCTTTAGAGGGTTTCCGGGCACCTCAAACTCAAAGGAGACCCCCCATGTAGACACAGAACACAATGGAATTATAGATCTCATCTGTTTTGGAGATGCTTCAGGATCCACCAGGAGAAGATGGGAGACATTGCATGAAGCTGGACTGACTTTCTTAGCCAGCTGCCTTTGCCATGCAGGCAAAGTTGGCATGCAAAGGGAAACTGTAAGATAACTGAATGTCATCAATCAGTGTATTCAAGGAGTTACTTGGGAATTATAGAAATTACCATATAAATTGTATAGGAGAGAGGGTTTTTCATAAAATTCCCCCCCCCCCCCCCCATACACAAAACCATCCCATTAAAGTTTTAAGGTGGCTGAGAAGGCATATTGAATGGAAATTATACATGGTGTAAACTTCTCATTTTTATTATTTCTTACATCTGTTTCACCTAGTTTCTACGCCATGTAACGTGTCACAAGATTTTAGTATTGTACTTGTTACTTTCATTCACTTCTAATGATTGAACTAATGATTGAATGCAGAGTGGTGTATAAACACAGAGTTTAAAGAGGTACGGTTCTTCATAGG